>WWET01002023.1:0-34479 GCA_011038615.1 Limnodynastes dumerilii
AGAAACAGACTCCATGAGTGTGGTATGAGGGCCAGACGTCCACAGGTGGGGGTTGTGCTTACAGCCCAACGCCGTGCAGAACGTTTGGCATTTGCCAGAGAACACCAATATTGGCAAATTCGCCACTGGCGCCCTGTGCTCTAAAAAAAAAAAACAAGGTTCGGGTCATATAAAGATTTGTATTTGTAATAATATGCCTTGTATTTGTGTTCTAAAACACAGTTTAAATAAGTTATGACAAATATGTTCTTATTTAATTTTTCAGTTAGTTAGTAATTCAACATAATTTTCACAATTTTCTACTATACTAATGGGATGCTGGGTTATAAATAGAGAAAAGTAAACTATCAGTATTGAACAAGGTGAGGTCTAGAGGGAAGTACAGTAAACGAGGCCTAGAGGCAAATTAACAGGATTTACATATTAAATACATACATGCTCATCAGGGTCAGCTGTTTGACCAACTATTGTGAAACAGAAGATGTGAATGCTCTCACTTCGGGATTACTTGCTAAAGTTCATCTCTACGAATAAGGGTAATATAAGAAATGTTGCTTTGCCAAGACCATAAATTATGTTGATTTTAGGTCTATTCCTTAAATTGTTGATTGAGTTCTCAGCAAAAGCATCTAAGATATAAATTCTGTCTGTTATAAATCATTATAATTTAATAAAATTTTGATCATTCAGACAAGGATGCAGTACTGAAAATGTGTTTTTTTTTAGAGCTTTTCCTGTATTTTGCCACTTCACAAATGTAGATTAATTTCTCCAGTAAGAACAAAACTCTATCTATCTATCTATTTATCTATCAACTTTCCCTGTTAGTCACATCACTTTTAAAAATATATTTTTTAAACTTCATTTTATTAGAGTATGAGTACAAAATTATTATGAAACAATTAGTCAGACATAACAATTACTATTACGTGAGATTACAAGATTAAGACAGGCAGGAAATATATATAAACATTCACAATTGACATTATGATACAAGGTAATATGTGGTGATACATTAGTCCAATATAGAACATGTCCCCAGGCTTGGACGTTGGCTACAATTGTGTCTGAATTGTGATAAGTTTATGGTCACACATATACTAAGTTCATCGATGGATCTGAGAGGTGTATACGAGTCTCATACCAACTAGTACAATGGAAACATTTGTAAATGTTTAGTCTGACCGAGAGTTGTAAGGTGTCAATAAACTTTCCCATATTTTGAACAGATTTTCAGTACATTTCTCTTTGTGTAGGAAATACTCCAGCCACTCCATCCTGAATATAAAGTATAATTTATTGTGAAACAATGGCAGGGTAAAGGGTTCTTTACCAATCCACATCTGTAATATTCACTTCCATGCTACAGCGGATATAATTAATAGAATTCGTTTGCATCCTAGGGCACACTTAATATTAGGATCTATGATACCCAAAACAGCGCACATGGAACTTAGCGGTACAAATTAACAATATGTTGGGAGGCAAATATCTGGACTCACTAAAACACTTTAATTGATGGTCATTACCACATACAATGATAAGAGGCTGACGGCTAATCACATTTTGTCTGTCTCAGATAAGCCCGCTGCATGGTTTTTTTTAGGGGGAAAAACATTTCTCAGTACATACTGGCTTTAATCGTGGAATTTGAAAATGTGAAGGCTTTAGGTTCAATGGTTAGATTAGGAAAAATTTCCAGCCACATTAGCAATCCAGATCGAGTTCCAGTATGGTCTATGGACACACTAAGGGCCTGATCCAGACCTACGCTGGCTGGTGTTAAAACGCCAGCCAGCAGCGCAAGATTGGCTTAAAAGCCGATCTGTGCATGCAGCGAGCAGATGTTGCCCGGCATTGCTACGGAAACGCCCGATCGTGGATCAGACGTCCGTAGCTTCAGCGTAGTAACGCTGGTGGGGCGCCCCCCAGCGTTACTACGCTGAGGTTAGTGCATGTAGGCGGGGGGAGAGAGGGTAATGAGGCTGGGAGGGCGGCGTTAGCGTACTAATGCCGCTGTCCCAGCGTAGTTACACTGGGTTACGCCTGCTGAATTTAGGGTAGCCTTCAGCTGGGGTAATCCAGTGTAATTACAATCTGGCAGGGGGAGTGTCAGGGGAGTGTAACGCTATTATGCTGAGCGTTAGTACGCTCAGCACAACAGCGTTACTCTGGATCAGGCCCTAAGAATCTTATAATGTCTATATATGGAACCTCTGGACACCAAAGATTGGGATAACATTATGTCCAGTGGGCATCTACAGTATGCAGAGAAAAAAACTGAGACCACTGGTTTAGAATAATGCCTTGCATGGTGCATGGCAAAGATATGGGTTACTGGTAACTCAAAGTTCTTGCGAATTTGATTACTGGTTAGCATCTGCTGTCTACACATATCTACAAAATGCATAACTTGTCATATTCCCTTCATCCTCCAACCCGCAAATGTATAGGAAACCTCTCCATGATAGAAGGCTGGATTAAATGATAACTTTTAAAATCTATCATACCTATCATAGCTAAATCAGTGGGCACTCAGTTGAATGGTATTCTTACTTTCCATGGACAGTCATCATATATGCATCCATCTTATGAACTGGGATCTGTATCCACTTGTCATGCATCGGACTCAGCTTCAGTTTGTAAATGAACCACACAGGCCCAGAGGTGCGGATTCTAACCGCAAACCTGATGTCCACCAGAGCCACTGATGGTGGGGATGGCCTTGGCTGCAGGCAGCCGGCAGGTCACAGCCCTCTAGAAAAGCGCACATATGCCAAGATGATGGACTGGATCCAGAGGCTACAGGAGTAGTGCAGATAGATAGCGTAGGAAAGGCTACCTGGACTAAATACTGCAGAGAGCAGCTGAATACTGGAAGTGCACACACAGGAGACACAGGCAGGAACCAGATACTCAAGACTACAGGAACCAGTAACTGGATAACTGGGACCAATAACTGGAGACAGGACCTGCAAATAGGAAGCCAGAGCACACCAGACAACTCGAGGACAATATCAGTAGGCAAGGTAACCTATTGCTCTGACAGGGAAGTAATGTGAGTGAAGGGTTTAAATAGAGCAGCTGATGAGTGAGGGAATGAGTCGCACCTGTGGGATAATGACTGCAGAAGAGAGTGAACACCAGGAAGTGCAGGTAACTAAAAGGTCATGTGATCAAAGGTAAATAAAAGACATAAGATGCAGTGTAAAGTACTGTGATCATGACAGTATTCCCCCCTCCAAAAAGAGTGGTCTCAGAACTTCTAACAGTAAAGAAATGGATAGCTCTAGAGAACTGGTCCACTACAACGCATACCACGGTGAATCCTTTGGAAAAGGGAAGATCTGTAATGAAATCCATGGATATATGGTGGGTCCATGAAGTGTCTGG
Source organism: Limnodynastes dumerilii (assembly GCA_011038615.1). Taxonomy (NCBI): domain Eukaryota; kingdom Metazoa; phylum Chordata; class Amphibia; order Anura; family Limnodynastidae; genus Limnodynastes; species Limnodynastes dumerilii. The sequence goes on from WWET01002023.1 coordinate 3,394, forward strand.
ATTGGATAGTGGTAACAAGGGCCTTTAGGGTTTCTGATGAAGCATCTTCATCTAAGCACAAGTGGAGCAAGAGGTGACGAAATCTTCCACGTCTTTGTACACGGTAGACCACCAGTAACCACAAGAGATGAGCTCCTTGGTCTTCTTGACACTGGCAAAGCCAGCAAAATGGAAGGTGTGGGCCCATTTTAAAAGCTTTAAGCAAATCTCTGGAGCAAAAAAGGTCATCCCTGGCGAAGGTTGCAGGGGGGAAGCTGCCAAGTATATAGTTTTAGGACCCAGGATGAGTTTCTGGTCGAATAAGACTTCTTGGTCCTCAGGGTCGAAGGCTTGAGAGAAAGAGAGAGAGCGAGAGAGAGCGCATCTGCTGTTTTGGCAGGACAGAGGGTGCAATTTAAATTGAATCGTGCAGGAAACAAAGACCACCAGTCTTGTTGTGTATTCAAGCACTGGGCTGACTGCAGAAAAAGACTGCAGATAAAGAAAAAACTTATGGTCTGTGTAGCCCGTAAATGGATGGTTAGCACCCTCTAACAAATATCACCATTGCTCCAATGCCCACTTGATGGCAATGAGTTCTTTGTCCCCAATCCCATAGTTTCTTTCAGCAGAGGAGAATTTACAGGAGTAGAAACCACAGAGTAAGAGCTTGTCATAGTTGTTTCGCTGGGTCAAGACAGCTCCAGCTCCATAAGATGAGACATCCACCTCCAGGAAGAATGGCTTGGAAGTGTCAGGAGTTGGAGTATGCATGCTTTAACAAATGCCTGTTTAAGTTGGTCAAAAGCCTGGACTGCTTTAGGAGGCCAGACAGATGTTCTAATGGTCTGTTTAGTCTGAGCCACAATGGGAGCCACAATCAGAGAATCACTGCGTAATAGCTTTCAATTTGTCTGGGTCCATCTGTACACCAGAATCAGAAAAGATTTACCAAAGGAAAGGCACTTGAGGTTGCTTGAATATACACTTCTCTAGCCTGGCATAGAGACTGTTTGCTCGGAGATGATGGAATTCTTGAACATGGTTGCGATGGGTTGCCAGGTCATCAAGATACACAAGGTACAGAGGGGGGTGGAGGCTTCCCTTGTGCTCTGAAAGTTATATCCTCCGTTCCCACAATAAATGGTTCAAAGGGGATGCGACAAGCAGAAAAGATTTATTCAATAACAATGTAACAAGTTAAAACTAGTATATGTAAAAATATAGGAAGGGTTGTGGTGTGCATACCATTTACACACCGCGCTTCAAAGAATCAGAACTTTGATACTTCAAATCTACTCATTGCTACTCGGTCTAATCGAGGATACTGCATACTGCAATACTGCATTGAAGGAGAAGGAGACTTTAAATAAATAACAACCGAGACTGTGAGTGACTATTTTATACTTTTATTCCGGCATATCATTTGAAGTTTGGGAAGGAAAAAACTGGTGACTATTGCCATAAGGATTGATCTTTGGAAGATTAAACACTTACTTGCATTATATCTGGCAGAACACTGTGACTTGCACTATTTATATTTATATTGATTTTTCTTCTTATTTTCTCATCCACCTCAATTTTTTGTGTTGAGCGCACAATGCTTATCCTGTGAAGTTTTCTCTCTTCTTTTTTATAAAAATTTCAGATATTGCTTATTGTATTTAATTAAAAGTTACACTATTTACTTAGGATCCATTGTATGTTGAATCCGGCACTTTAATCTGCACTTTTATAGAAATTGAATATGTATATATTTATCTTCTTATAGAAAATATTTAAGATATCTGTTTCCAGATAAGAGGTAAATTTACCTTAAGGACACTCATATATTAGAAGATACTGATACATGGAGATTTTTAAGATTTTTTTTTTTTTATTTCATCTAGGTGTATTTATACCCAGTAGGGACTTATGCATCAATCCCTGTAGGGTTTATTACTTTATTGATTATAATCATGGCAATTTTTTGCATTATACTATCTGGGCATTAATTTTTTTCTTTTATACTGTTTGCCATATTATATTTTACCCTTGACTGTTCAGACTTATCCCACATTTATTTTATAATAGAGCCCATTGCACCCACCTTCCCGTTTCGTTCTTGTTTTATTCTGAGTAGTGTGGTGACACTCTCATAAGTTCTAGTTTTTAGGTTTTAATTTTAATTTTATAATCTAGCTGTTAGGTTTAATACCACTAACCAGGGCGCGGCATCTAACCAGGAGTTAGGTGTTCACTAGAGCCCCTAATGGTGGGGATAGTCTGGGCTCCAGACTCCTGGAGGTTTCAGCACCTGGCAGCAATATGCTGCTATTGGAAGAAGGACTACTGCAGCTATCAGCAACAGGAACGAGGAAAAGATAGGTGAGAGGAGACTCACACAAGGTGGGAGCACACCACCCAAGGGAGTGAGGACAGGAGAACACACAATGGACAGGGCGACGGCAAGCCGCTGACAGACAAGGACTGACAAGACTAACAAGGGCAATTACACAAGCAAGCACACACACTATCAAACACAAAGGTAATCACAAAGTTAAATGTGGGGAGGCAAAAGGAAAGAGGAACTGGGAACAATGAGGAACAAATGGGCTCTCAGTAGTCAATGAAAAATAGAAGCAAGGCAAAGAAGCAAGATCAAGAGAAAGAGCAGGCACCGACAGTCAAGCTGAAGCTATCGCCAGCAAAGAGTAGTGAGCTGGTGGCACTTAAATAGAGGCTAAAAATTCCTTTATCGAGGATTTTATTACATACCCCATAGAGGTGTGCATTAAAATCTGCGTATTTTTTAGATTCCGTAATAGCCAGGCTTTGCATTTATAGATTTTATACAATGATCTCTACATTTTTAAGCAGGATACCAAAGAAATAAATGTGTATCAAATGAAAATGTTTTGTGCTTTGTTTTAAAATGCCTTGCAGTGTGTCCGCTAATCAGTCAGTGGATTTAATTCATCAACAGGAAGATGACCATTTGTTATATTCTATATTTAGGTTGAATACAATATGTAATAGTATTTTCTCAGCTCTACATATTAAGTAATTCTTTAAATTAGGCCCATATTTGTGTTATGTACTACATTAACTGATGCATTGCACATACAGTGATACAAGCTTTGAGAACCACTGTATTTTCTTATCTAATAGCTATGCACATTGGAAAACAGTCTCAATCATGTTATCACTTTGTTATGATGATTATACAGCATAATAACAAAAATAAATTGGGTGATAAGCAAAGCTTCTATATAAGCTGAGTGTATTTGATTCTACTGGGTGAAGATATAAAAGTAGATATAGTCAATTAAAGTGCTGGAACACTAATCCAGAGTGAGTGATTTGCCACCCAATTCTGAAATGTGTAAAGCACAAATAGGAAAATCAATACAAAACTTTTCTAAGCCACACACAAGCTTGTTAACGCAAAACTTTAACACTAAATCTGAACTGCTATAAGGACAAATATTCTGACCTCCATATTTTGACTTTTGTAAAATTACTTTTCTGGTGATGAACTTTAAATCTACATTTAAAAAGCTCAGGATTTTTCATGTAATTGAAATGATGCATACAATGAGAAGACTGGAATCTGATATCTGATATGAAGTGTATTATTATATTGTATTTGATTGATGATTTTTACTGTTACCTGAGATTTCTGAAACTTGTCACCATAATTTATGAATTCAATTTGAATATATCTACTTTGGATCGTTATACAGCTTTTTTCAGATTTATCCTTTTAAAGTCATAAATCTATAATCCTATTTATAAAAGGGATAATTGATTTTAAATTAACCTAAATTTCAATGTTAATGCTTACTTAACATCTTAATAAGGTCATAATTCTTTGCATCATTAAGTTCTGCATTTAGTAGCATTTAGCATACTGATCTTTGTTGTGCCCTCTCAGATTAATAACCCTTTCACACTGAGCTATGGACCCGGGAATAACACTGGTCTGGTGTCGGTGTGAAAGGGTCAACCCGGGTCTGTTGCCCTGGGTCCACGACACTAGTCAATACCAGGTTTATTCCAGGGATGGCCTAACCCGTGCTGTGGTGTGAAAAGGGGAACCTAGGTTATTCAACCCGGGTTCCATTAAAAATGTGTAATTGGGGGATGGAGAGCACTGTCTGCCTTTGCAAACATAGGTATAGTGTGAACGGATTTACCCAGATTTAAGGATTTACCCAGGTTGTAGCTGCAGTTTGAATAGCTGCAACATGGCTATAAGCCATGTTTCTTATCCCGGGGGAGACCAGGCTTTTAGTGTAAAAGTGGAATAAGTGTAAAGCAGAAGATCTCTGTTTATTTTATTTGACCACTTGCACAAAGTATAATAATAATTATCTTATAGCTCTATAGCTTAAAATACTCTTAAACACAAATAACCCACTGATGCAGGGAAAGAAAGAGGAGGAGAACATCATTGGCTACAAAAAATATTAAAACAATATATAACGTAGGCTTTATGTACACTTTCTAAACTGTTTCACTTCAATTAATGTTATATTGTATTAATGGTGTCCTGATTTTTACAGCTTATATAATGTATATATCAGTTTTTAGCTTTGCAGAAAACATGCATGCATCAACCAAAGTTTTGTAATTGGAAAATGTTGAAGTGCATATTAAAGTTAGCACCAACTATGTATCCTGCTTTAATGTCTACCTTTAAAATATGCTATAAGCTATAAATAAAAGACATTCCTTTAGACCAGTGAGGAGCAATCTGTTGTTTGGAATGGGGGCACACTATACTCCCATCTGCCCCTTCACCTGTAAGCACCTAATAGGTTGTGACTTGGAAGTCTGCTGCCTCCTGCTTTATAGCAAAACACAGAATAAGAATGGGAATAGTGGTGCTGCAAACAATCCCTGATTTCCAACACGCATGACCTGCTGGAAAATGTTATGGCATACAGGAAACAGGTATGCTATGTGGATCAGGACAGTGGACTCATTTTTCCCCGTAGTTGTAGAAAAAAGTTGTTTCGCTCCCAGCCTGTGGCAGTGTATGGTGCTGATATCGGGACCTTTCCCCAGGGGGAAATCGTCCCGTTTATCGGCAGCCACATGCTGGGAGCGATAATTGCTCTAGTGTGTGGCCAGCTTAAGTACGGTATTAATGTCGCTCTAGATCCTGTCCATCATTTTTATTTTAAAGCATCAACATCTTTTCAAGTCAAAACTGTAAATAAAAAAGTTAAATGAAAGTTTTGCTCCACTTACATAAAGAGGATAGATATGAAAAAAATAGCTCAAGGCAAACAAACACTGAGAAATCATCAAGAAAAAAATATTCTAATGAGCCATTTATATCAGCATAATTGTCAGTAAAGTTACACAGACATGATGTTTGGCATACTTACTTAAAAAACATTTTCGGAACAAGATGACTCATGCCAGAAAGCATGACACATCTGAATATTATTAGAGGCGGTTTTCAAATCTCATATTCACATCATAAATTTACATAATGACAATCACCTCCATTTACAGCAGCTAAAATATTTTAAATCCATTATTTTTTACAGAGAGTAATTATTCTTTAAAAATAAGTAACAGACGGATTGGTTCTGCCAAAAGAGATGCTCAAACACCTGGATTTATTCTCAGGGCAAGACTCTTTATTCCCTATAAATTAAAAATATCTTTAAAAGGAGACGTTGTGATGTCATAAGTAAGGTGATAGATTGCCATATGTATCTGGGTAATAACAAAAATTATAAAGAGCAATATTGCTCAAATGGATAACATTGTCAGAAAAAATCAATACAAATGGAAAAATAGCACAGCAACACATTGATGCTAAAAAGGTTAAACAGCAACAATGAAGAATTAGAATCCATGCCAAGAATAGACAATGATTTTTTTTTTCGATTACAAAGAGATATTGGTGTTTTGAGGAAATATCCGGCAGAAGGTCATTTGATCAAATTAAGAATAAAATAATCTTGAGCAGAGATAAGCAATTTATTTAAATGTCATCTGAAAATATTCATACTAATATACCTATTGGAATTATCTTATTATTATGGTAAAACATTCTACGATATGTTTGTGTTACATATACAAGCTGCATATTTGAAAGCAGGTATTAAATATCTTCAAGAATTTAACAATATATTTTAGTATATTTATAAAAACACAAATGTAAGACTGGTAATCATCAATTAAATGAAGCAGCTGGTTCTTTTAAATTATGGGAAAACAATTATTTCAATTGCTAAAAAACAGATCTGATGAGTAACATCTGGTGTGAGCATGCACAGAAGATACTTGCAAGGGGATTTATGACCCTATAATAACATCAAATGTGAAGGTACTATGGACAAAGACCAATATACCACAGTAACGAAAAAGATGGTAAAAGCGCCCAAGTAGACTACTTATATGTAGTGACAAAACAATACAGGAAAAATATGGTACCAGGGGTAGTGGCGCCACCAAAATAGAAATATATACACATGTAAATAGATACAGTTCCAAATGTAATGTCATTGACTGTTCTTCAAAACAATATATTAGATCTCCCTCTTTCCCCCTAAAAACAAGATGGACTGAACACTTGCATAATATAAAAAGAGCTTATGAAAATCATTTAGTGTCTACACACTTTCAAGAAAACCATCAGTGTTCATATAAATGCATTACTAACATGATTGGCATAGATAAAGTGCAATACGGTTGGAGAGAGATCAACACGCTGTTAGCAGGAGATAGAATGGATTTATAGAATGAACACCTTGAAACCAGTGGGTTTAATTTAGATTTCAAACTCAAGTGGTTTTTATAGTCTGTCCACATATACATAACTAGTATTTATTAAATATTTATGAAGTTTTAACATATTAGAGTGAACTGTTCATATGCCGTCCTGTATCCATTGTTTATTCATGTGTGCAATTTATTGTATTTATTAATGCAGTAGATGTATTGTATGTGGATTAGTGATACACTATCATTGTTTTTTTTATTATATGAAAGGATCCGGTTTTTGGGTAAATCTGAGTTTTACTTCTCCTCCGGTGTGCTTGCTGAGGACTGGGATTGGTTTCTATCTGGCTGACTGGACATCCATATACACAGCATCTTCCTGTTCTCTGCTCTCCCACTTGGTAGGGAAACGTTTCTCCATCAGCTCCCATATATGTTTTATGTCTTTTATTGTGTTATTTTTATTGTGTCATTGATTCTTGTGTATTTATTTTAATCATCTATTCCAGTAAAAATTAAATTTTAGCATGATTTGCTTGATGTTTTTATCTGGTTAATTGACACGTGTTTTCTTTTTCTGCATGCACTTATTGGGATTGAAAATATTCATCCAGGGGTCCTTGGAGAATTCTTTTGGACTTATTATTTAATTTGGGACTTACAATTACCTGCATACCTCCCATATGAACTTATATGCTGATGAGTAGTTTTTAGTCCTAGATATTTTAGTCATTGCCATTTTCACATGTCATCTTTTCTGTGTTCCACTGTTATTTTTAGAGTTGGACACTCTAAGATTTGTAAGCTACCGCTGATTTAATTGTGTGCTTTTAAAAGGTCTATTTATTGTATTTATGAATTATTGTATTTATTAATGCAGGAGATGTATTGTATGTGGATTAGTGATACACGATCATTGTTTTTTTTATTATATGAATCACGTTTTCTTAGGATCAACCATTATATATTAGTTTCATTTGGAGCTCATGTATATTAAGGTGGAGGAGAAGCTCTAAGGTCATAAATAGAGCCTCAGTAGAGAGTGCAATTTAGCTTTGAGCAAGATCCATAGCTGATCAAAATGCGTTGGTTATACATGTGATGTCAAGACATTTGTTTTATTATATGCGCTTTAGAAGACATTTTGTTATTGTCTTTAAATTTGTTTGATTACCCTTTACTTGACATTTTATTACACTGTGAAATAAATAATACCCGCACTATCAGCGGTATCCTTTTTTTTTTCTATTCAATTCTTTTTTCTATTCACTTCTACACTACATGCTATACCCAGTCAGGGAATGAAGAAGCCAGGAGGTTACGGAACCAATACATTCTCCAGAACGAGAACCAAGAGACACGTTGTAAGATCAGAGGAAAGCCGAGCAGGATACAGAGGAATAACTTTATTACACAGGTACCATTAATTCATCTTCCACATATGGCTTGTGGCCATAAAAAGAATAGAAACTGACTGTGAGTAAACACAACCTTTTTTCTTCTACACCTTACCTTTGTGGTGGGATAGAGACCATCAAGAACTTTGGACATTGTCTCTATCCACGAATAAAACGTTTACTTACACCATCTTATTAGAGACTCTTTGCTAATACCATAGCCGTATCAGTAACTGGAAAGACGTTCACTGACATTACTATGTACAAAAACGTTTAGATATGTCCAGAAGTCAACAATCTTGTAGTAGTTGCAACATATTTTTAATAGAACAGTATAAAATAGTCCTATGGGGTGCATGTTTTTTTAGATACCAAATCAGTAACTTTTAAAATGTTCACAGCCATTTGGAGATTAATCATCCACTGACTAGGGATTCAAGCAATGCATATCAGTATCACTTGAAGCATGCACTTATTGGGATTGAAAATATTCATCCAGGGGTCCTTGGAGAATTCTTTTGGACTTATTATTTAATTTGGGACTTACATTTTCCTCCATACCTCCCATATGAACTTATAAGCTGATGTGCAGTTTTTATTCCGATAGATTTTAGTCATTTCCATTTTCACATGTCATCTTTTCTGTGTTCCACTGTTATTTTTAGAGTTGGACACTCTAAGATTTGTAAGCTACCGCTGATTTAATTGTGTGCTTTTAAAAGGTCTATTTATTGTATTTATGAATTATTGTATTTATTAATGCAGGAGATGTATTGTACGTGGATTAGTGATACACGATCATTGTTTTTTTATTATATGAATCACGTTTTCTTAGGATCAACCATTATATATTAGTTTCATTTGGAACTCATGTATATTAAGGTGGAGGAGAAGCTCTAAGGTCATAAATAGAGCCTCAGTAGAGAGTGCAATTTAGCTTTGAGCAAGATCCATAGCTGATCGAAATGCGTTGGTTATACAAAGGAGGAATTTTTGGGGAAAAATAAAAAAAATAAAAACATTTTTTTTTTTTTTTGGAAATTTTTTGGGAAATTCTCCTCTAAAAGATATATATCTGAGAAATATATATTTTCTCTTTCTCTGAAAATTCTATATATAATATATTTGACATATTTATCCTCTAACATACACACACACAAACACATACACACACATACACACACGGCTAGAAGGCATGTATTAACAATTTTCTCTATTGAATAAATAATAGCATGTGTATGTGACAATAATTTTGTTATTACAATAAACAAGAATCACAAATCAATTACACATCCAACAGAAAATAAAAGTAAGGCAATTAAGCCTTAAAATATGACATTCATTTGTTTCATTATAAGCTGCATCTTATTTAGTAGCACAGTTATCTTATATTATTTTGTATGCTAAAATAGGGTATTTTATATATAGATGGTAACAGCTAATAATAATCATATATTAAATTACAGATTTGGGATCACAATATAATTGTTGATGTTTTTTGTGCGCTGTGTATCTTTTCTACTCAATAAACTCCAATGCAATTTAATTCAGAAATGTTTATTTAGAAAAGGTCAGGTTATTTAGTTTACCAAGGCTGAATCGTGAGATGAGCTTCAAATCATTTATATTGATCAATTATTCTGATTTCCCATTAAGCTATACAGGATAGTAATCCATTTACTTACTCTTTAGAATGTACGTCACTAGTGTATGGTCATTCATTAACCAAATGGTAGGATGCAATTTTTAAGCGTAAATGTTACATGTGTTCTCTTGTTTATTTAATGTGAAAAATTACTTTCTGAAATGACCATAGGCTGATCACTAGCAATGAATCCAATTCCTGTGACCTTGAAGGGAGAGGTAATGTTTCTGTGGAAACCATTGGTCAAATAATCAATTCCCTGCATGTTTACTTTAAGGGGATCAATTAACCAACCAACCAATCATATTCTTTGTTGCATTTCAAGAGTGCACTAGATACATGTTAGATATTATTATCTATTATGGAGTGAAGTGTCTTTTTAATTTTTAATTGCACACAATTATATATTTAGTAGTATATAAGTATGTATGTATGAAAAAAAAACCCAATACATTATTTCAATTATAATAAATTGAGATAAGAGATGCTCATTTGTTGTTATGGTAATATGCCAGTATGATAAATGATCAGCAAGGTATAATTCATATAAAAGACTTCCTTACTGAATCACATATCAATATTAAAGAATAATTCCTAGGTATGTATATATAAAAAGTAAGCTCTATAATTACCACTACATATAAAGATTATTTACCATTAATATGATCTCATGACTGAAGTGCCATTTTAAAGCATGATTGCAATATTAATATATGAATTTTCTATGTACAGTCTTGCAGTGGAATTAAGAAAAAAGAACATAATTATCAGAGGGAAGTTCTTACTTCATAACATACTACAGGGTGGATCCAGAATGAAGAAATTCATATACTACGGATGTGAAGCAGCTGTGAATTGGTGCTGTGCATGAGTAGTACCAATATTTCCACTCGATGCTGCGTTCTGTGTGGAAATCAGCCTCTGCAGTGGGGGCTAGCCCACTCGCCATGTGTATATATGCATGGTAGGTGGTCATAGATATGGAAATTGTACAGTAAGGGCTTGGCTAAGTACTTAAATACAATACAGTATTCTTCACGCACAGAGATGCGTTCAGAATACTTAAGGTAGGCTACTGGCACCAGGAATGCATTTAGCATGACGGAATGCAGGGGGAGTGCCCTGCACTCCTGTGTGCAGACCTTTGTATACCATAATCCATACACTGGCCTCTGCAATGGTTTACCACTAAAATCTAGATTAGGTCCTACATTGTTATCATGGTCTACTTCATTACAACATGACAAAACAGGAGGAGAAGTGTTGTTCAAGAGAGGAGAATATGACAAATGGGAATATAAACTGAAGACATTGAGCAATACATATGTAGAAGCAGGAGAGATGTGGATAAAATGTTGCGAGGAAGTGGGCATATAGGAAACATGAGGCCAATATATTTAGACAAGCATAAAAGAGGTGAGGAGGCAGATACTGGTTTTCTGTGTAGGGGACCTATAATGATTTCGGACCTGATTCAGAGACTGAAAATAAGAAAGGAAAGTTACTCCTGGGCAAAACCATGTTGATTGCAGGGGGAGTCAGTTAATTGGTTTCTTTGCATGCAGGGATAGATATTTGAACTGTTTACTGCACACAGATACTGACCAGCTTTACTATCACTCTGTTACTTGGGATAATAAATATCACCTCTCAACTCTAATACTGTTTGCAGCAGATGAAATATGACTCCCCGAAATCAACATGGTTTAGCCCAGGAGTAACTTTACTCTCTTATTTTCATTCTCTGAATCAGGTCCTTCTACTTTTTCATTAAATTGGAACCACCAAATGCACAAAATTCTTATAATATACAGTGCAACAGATAACTATCTGCGCTATCTTTGTATAATCTTTGTTGTTTAATGTTTCTTTGTAGCTCAAGTTTACTGACATTTCTAAAAAAAAAACTTCATTTATTTGTAAAAGAAAATATTAATAAGAACAAACTTTCAATAAATTAATGTGCAATAGCCTATATTGTTATTAATACAGTCCCAGACTAGCTTTTCCTGTCTTATTTGGTGCTCTTTTCTATAATATCTGTTGGCAAGTCTTTAATGTAACAGTTATCTTTTTTTATGCATTTGTATAATTAAAACAATAAATATATTCATGAAAGGTACTTTAGTTTTGTACTTTACCACTTCCATTGCTGCTTTAAATTCTATTTATTACAGTCAATCTGTTTTTTTTTAATATGTTAGTTTAACTGGGATATACCCTGATGCCAGTGAAAATAGAATAGATATTAAAGGAAAATCATTGGGAAATTTAAAAGAAATAGGTGTCTAAAAAAGGACTGGAAATCTGGAAATGTCACCTGCAGCTGTTGGAGTTATTTCTCTCTCTCTTTCTCTCTTTCTCTCTCTCTCTCTAAATTACCTTATACATTGATTTGAGCAACTTCCATCTTGTGTGTTTGCTTTAAAGCTTGTCTGGGATTGCAGCTGACAGGGGGTGGTGTCTCAGAGTGCCTGTTTTGGAGACTTGGGGACCTCTGCCGGGGTGAGCTCTCAGTTTAAAAATACATTATATGTGACCCAAAGTTGGGACTCTGACAGTTTTAGAGTTAGGACCACCAAAACAGAGAAGCCTTGTAAGTGGCTGGTGGCTTATCATATATCTGCAGAAGTATGTAACTAATTCTCTGACTTGTATTTTAAAGATAGAAAGTTAAGGTTTGTTGCTGGGTAATTGCAATTGCACATAATTTTTGAAGCACAAAACTTTATAGAACTTAGTTATCCCTTTGATTCTGCCATAAAGCCTTTTAATTAATCTTGTTTAAATATTTTTTTTATTTCAATACAATCAGTTACAATATAATGATGAAAAAAATCTTCTTCAAGAGAGAAAGCCCTTGGCTCCAAATAGTGCACTAAGTTTAACTAATCAAGTCAGTCAAGGGATTAATACTATCTCTATTTACAAGCAATGAAGAACTATGTCCCTATGTTATCCCATTATACTGACATTGGGGAATTCTTGCTCTAACAGTTTTAATGTTCTGCTTTCAGGAATAATCAAGCAGTCAAAGTGGTAAATCTATACTGCTAACAATATTACCTTCTCCAGTTATTTAGTATTACTAAGTAGGTTGGCTGTTATAGGTGCCTACTGGTGATATTTGATTAACTAAAATAGTTTCTTAGAATTTTAACTTTTAGAATCCCATTGTATAAGATTATGTATAAATACAGTATCACAATGTATCACAATGTTATTTTTTCTTTTTTCAAATGTTTCAAATGTTTTAGCTTTCTTCTAACTGTTGCAAGTCCTAGAAGCTGATCTATATTTTCAGTACAGTGAATGCACAGATCCGTTCCAAAAAAAGAATGCTGCCTATACAGAGTTCTGACATTATGAAGTCTCAATAAGTCGTACTGAAAATGAGCACTCATTTGAAACATGCAAATGGAAGTATATAGACAGGTTGACTGAGAGGAGTAATACGTGCTTTACACTTACCCCAGGGCTGAGCAAGTGCAGAATTTTAGAAAGCAGTGCAGGGAAACATGACTGTTACTGTGTTCACCGAAAGCACTAAGCCGCCAACATCCTCATTTAAATATAGTAGAACACCCTGTTCCAGTAGGGTAGAGTACACAGACGCAAACGCATTGCACAGATGCGGGTCTACAACTTGGCATGTGTTTTTTTGTGCTTGTTCCTGCTGTGTAAATGCGGATTCCCGCTGCGCTTACACCTTAAAAATAGTCAGATTTCTAGTCCGGACTTTTTTAAGCATTATATTATGCTTAAAATTGGTCAAAAAGACAAAGAATCTACATATTAATTCATGAGACAGAATAAAAAGATAATGACCTTTTTTGCCTTTTTGCTTTTATTTGTTTATTTATTTGTTTTTAATTGAATTCAATATAAGCACAGATTGAACTTTTTCAACACATGTCAGAAATCCAAAGTCCCCATCAGATTGCATGGGAAACAGTACAGATATGACATTAAACACGCAGAGAATAAATTAACTAGCGATAAACTTCTCTGCAGTTTAAGTTTTCTTTTTTTGACATGAGCGACTCCACACAGGAAATACAGTGGCAGTAAATGCCACCAATGAATGTAAGGAGGGCAAATATCAATGAATACCAAAGCTACATAGGTCTTAATGTCCTTCATTCAAACTGCAACAACTATACATTTAACTGATAGCACTTGTTCCAAGCAGTCATATTAAAATGTCATTTTATGGTGAAACCCTTCTAATACTGAAATAGTTTATAAAATTTGCATGTTAGTTATCTCTCAATAATCCGCTAGCTTTTGCAGAGCAATCCTGACCAAGGCAGGGATGCGCCACTAACATGGACCCAAACTGTACAAATGACAGCATGCTTTAAAAATATATCAAAATACAGATGGCAAATCTAGAAACACACCTCTTCTGTTCTACTGAAAGCAAGCATGAGTTCTGAATACCGTACTTATTAAACATGTTTTGAAATGCACAGAACATTCTACAATCATAAGCATATTCCTAAGTGTTTGATTTTAGTAATTCAGAACACTTGGAATTTTCAACAACTGCACTAGCATAGCAGGGGTATTTTATTAGTGGTTCCTTATGCATATTTGGAGCACTGGCTGGGCCTGGAAATCTAAACACAGAAAAACAGTTGAAGATTTTTTTGTTTTATCAAGGGTTTGTCGATACACTTTAACTGGGTGCATGGCTGCAGTGTGCATAACATTTTAAGGAAACAAAGGCAGTTGGTCTATTTATTGCTTAAAATGATTCTGACCTGTATCAGAACAGGAGATTCTTGGCAGAATTTTGTAAGAATTACAGGCTCAAGTGCTTTTTGTTCTCTGCTGTAACTGAATTATAGGCAAGATAAAGTGCAAGCTGTGTAGCTTTTATATAGCCAATACAATTTCTAACACATTGACTCAGATCTACTAAACTATGTACTCGAGCGATCTTACGCTAGTCGCTGACATGAAATCGCTCATTAGTACGTACGTACCAGCCACATCAACAGCGTAACTACGAACAAAGGGGCGTGACAGCCATACGACGCCTGTAATTATGCTTCATAGGCAGGGGGGAGACATTTAAATTGTACAGTATCGTGCTTAGGCGCGTAAGCACATGAAGCCTTTATGTACGCCAGTAGTTACGCTTTGACAAGTTAAGGTAGGGTTTGGCAAGCGTAAAACAGCCAAAGTACGTACAGTCGAGAGGAGTGCATAAAAATACACTAGCTTACATAAGCTACGCATTGTAACGTAACTAGCTCGTAGTTCTGGATTTACCCCATTGTATATAAAACAGGTGATGCGGGTTCCGTCTCGGCTGGCCAAATTCTGACAATGATACAAGCAACAGCTGAATGACGGCTGTATCATTGCCGAAATGCTACGGAAAATTGAAAATTGCTATCTGAAATGGGAAACTATCGCTAATCGTTCCCAATAATGACATATTGCAGTGGCTGCAGCGGGCTCAGGTTGCAGTTACGGCTCATGAAGGGAGAGTTAGGGTTAGTCTTCAAGAAGGGAGGGTTAGGGTTTAAGGGGAAGGTTAGGGTTAGGCTGTGCAACATGGAGGGTTAGGGTTCAAGAAGGGGACGGTTAGGGTTAATCTGCGGGAAACAGAGGGTTAGCTAAGTGTTAAGGGTAGAGCTAGGATGTAGGTTGTCACCTGCCAGTGAATCACTCTATTATAAAATACCTCCTAGCTCCATCTACCAAAGAAGAGACGATTTTACTGATACATAATATTATAGAATTCTCAACTTTTTAAAATGATTTTCATCAAAATTTTTTTTTATCAAGTTGCATAATGTATTTTCGATCTGCATTAAATAACGTGCACTCTGAAAGATGATTGCCAAAGTGCTTTTGAAACAGAAGCCTAGTACTCTGAATTCCTGAAAGCAAGCATTATATGCAACTTTCAAAATCACTTTATTAATGTACTAAGGTCTTCGAAAGGTACATATTTGAATTCCTCAAACAATTTGCTTATTTTATTATGAATGCTATTATTTTTTTTTCTAAAAATCAATCATTTTTAGTAGCGTGATATCTATATTTAAAGATAATTACTTACATTTTTGTTAAGAGCTGACTTACTATAAAGTAAACATTGTATTATTGTATAATTTAGATGTGTGAGAGCGGTTGCATTATCGACATTCATGTGGAGATAAAAGAGTACTATAATCCATTGAAAATTATTTAATGATTTATAAAGATGTTTAGGGCTATATTCTTTTATAATTTTTTTTTGTGACTATGTAATGCTGACAGACAGAGATGGACTGAAACTAAAGAATGACCCTAGCAGGGACATTTTATAAATTGAGGGGGCCCTTGTGCAGGATTTGTACATGCCCCCCCTTAACCTGAGACAGGACTGTCCTGATTTGCGGACCGCCCCCTTTTCGGTCCGTGAATCGGGACAGTCCCACCGCAGCGGAAGGGGGCTTATTCGGCATCTATTTCTTCCCTCCGGAAGATCTTAGAGGGAAGAAATAGATGCCGAATGCCCCCCCTTCCTCTGCCAGGCCTGATATGTGGACTTGGGTGCAGGATGAATGCCACATGGCCCCCTGTTCTGAGGGGCCCGTGTGCACTGCACACCCTGCACTCATTATAGATACGCCTATGGACCCTGGCATTTAAAGCCCACAGGCCTACTGGCAGTGTAACAGAAATCACAAAAAAACCCTACAAGTGTCACAAAACAAACGTATCACCCACACGGAGCTTCCATGCGGCGGTAGTCATATTCCCGGCACAAATCATCCCAACGGAAGAAATACCGACACAAATTTCCCTATTGAAGTAATCCGAACATGGAAAAAATACTGACAACAAAAATTAGTGACTAGTAAAATTATCGACAAAAATAAATTCATACACATAAGGAAAGGAATTCCTACGTGACCCCTTCCATGCTGGCTGATTTTCCACTCGTTGTTGCAGATGCAGAAGAAATGTAGGTCAGAAAATGCGGATGTTTATCATTGTTTATGGGACTGCCTTTTAGTGAGGTGCTTTTGGTTACAGATATGGAGATACGCAATAAATAAATTGGCCAATTACCCGTTTACTGCAGAGTGGGCAATCATAGGTACTTGCCCAGAGATTAAGGGTTATTTTTTTTATATCATAAGCATGTATTGGTGATACAGTGACTGTGCTCTGGTTCAACTGTATATAAATAGTAAATTTATTTTTAAATAAAATGTACATTTTTTTTCATTCCCAGTTCATATTAAATCTAATTTACATATCATATACTTGAATAAACTGCAATTTATTAGCATGTTCACATGGGGAATAAAAAGTAATATTGCATAAAATTAGAGATTAGGATCAGCCTTGAGGTCTTCATACATGAGGAATTAAATAAAAGATTAGTAAAATCAATCAGGTTAAAGCTATGGTCAACAGCTAATTGTAGCATAATGTATTACAAGTTACAACTATTTAAGTCATAACCATAATCATAACAACAACAGTCTGAAATGGAATGAGAGCAAGACAAACTACATTTAATATTGTATGTAGAAGGCACACATTTGACAAGTTAGATTAGTTAAACGTATTACTCACTAAGGCTCGTATTCAGACCACCAGACGTATTGCATATACGTCCGGTATTTATCCAAATTTGATACTGCTCATGCGTATTCATTTTTTTACGTAATCTACGTATCTTTTCGTTACGTAGATTGTGTATATGCGGTCTTTAAGACTGCATATACGCAATCTACGTAACGATAAGATACGTAGGTTACGTTAAAAATTACTACGTGGGCACTAATAAGGCCTCTTTTTTAGACCCCAAAGTTTTGAAAAACTCGCAAACTACGTCCACTCTCATCGGGCTGCATTGCTGATCCTCCTAGAGCCCGGAACTGACCTCTGCTTAACATGCTCGCAGTGGTCCGGTGCTCCCCAGGGGAGGCAGGCTGCGTTAGACCTGCTAGGCCGGGATGGTCTCTCGCTCTCCTCTACCCCCGGAGGGGCCCCCCTGGGTGAGGACTTCCACGTGCCAGCACCTACTTACCCACTGAAGACCTGATCCCTGCGGCCATCCTTCGGATCCTCCATCTGCCAACAGTGTGGGTGAACGCCGCCGAGCCATAAGACATGCCGCCATCTTGGTCACCACGAGGTGTACGGAGTCGGCCACTTATTCCCCTGAACTCCCCACTTGAGTCTCTGAGACCTGGATAGCAGTATCCTGAAGACCAGATATAGTGGCATCTAATCGGCGGGACCCTACGATTTTCAGCTGCAGCCCTACTATTTCTTTCACGGAGAGGAGGGGCAAAAGTGAGAGCAGCGAGGCCCTTGTCCTAAACCTCCTGCTGCTTTACTGAGAAGACATTAATCCTGCCGACGTGGATCAACACCAGTTCCGGACACTGGTACAAGCAGGGCGGACCAGCAGTCACAGTGCATTGCCTAGGCTGAATCCATACACTGCAGCAATCTCCAGGGACTATTTAGACGGGACTCATTTTCTGCAGGTATTCATAAGGATTTCCTGATGGCCCCACTTACCATCTATCTAGACTGAGTCTCTTTCTGGTACCTGCAGTTGTCTATTACTGCTCACATTGCCCCCAGAGTGCTGGAAAAGATCACCATTCAGCTGGGTTGCTGTTACTCTACAGCCCCCGTGTGGCCAAAACCAGAATCGCAGTACTCTTCTATTAAAGCAGTAGGGAACACCCCCCCTCCCATCTTCTAGTTTAATGACTATGCCATACTAAAGATGACAATGTGCAGTTAAGTGGGGGTGCGTGATTCCATTGATTCCTACCATTTAACTTTCTGGCAACCCAAGTCTCAGCGGCTGGATCAATTTGCATCATGGGGAAAGATAGGAAAAACTCTCAGCGTGGGGACGCTGCCACTCCTAGGAAACTATCTTCTCAACCTGACCTTCGCATCTTTCTAAAAGCGCCAATCAGCCCTTCCATCTCAGAGCCCTCTCCGCCCAGACTTCCCAGCACCTTCTGAAGAAATGAAGGAGCCTATGCAGGGTGCAATACAGTCGTCTAGCAGCTTTGATCAACTGAGGCTGGAAATAGGAGAGATACTTACACATATCAGGTCACTCCCATCTAAACAAGACATTCAGAATGTTGAGCAGCGCCTTCAAGAATCCATTAAACAAGAGGTGACCACTATCCAAGCAGAAATCTTCCAATTGGCTAACAAAATTACCTCTCTAGAGTCTGATAAAGAATCCTCAGATGACCTACTCTCCAGTGTGTGGGAGGTGGTGGCTCAACACACAGCAGGCCTGCAGTCTCTACAAATCAGAATGGATGATCTCGACAATAGAGGGCGCAGAAACAACATCTGAGTAAGTGGCCTTCCAGAGGACATCCCTCCAACAAGCTTAGAGAGTGTGCTCAAAAAAATATTTGGGGAAATCCTGGGCCTGGACCCCAGCGACCTAATTGTGTTTGATAGAGCACATAGGACCCTGAGACCCAGATGCCCCCCGTCGGAGAAACCTAGAGATGTCATCTGCTGTCTCCGTTATTTTGCCCAAAAGGAGGAGATCCTGAGAAAAACCAGATCACTTGACGCAGTGGAGTTTAATGGCACTCAGATCCAGATCTTCCCAGATCTATCATGGCACACCCTTCAGCAGCGAAAGATACTTAAGCCTCTTACGGGTCTCCTGCATGGACAAAACCTCAATTATAAATGGCGTTTCCCCTTCTCGGTTCAAGTATCCTCAGGAGGAGGCCAGCATACCCTTCACTCGCATGCAGACTTGGAAGACTTTTGCAAGGCTCTACACATCCAGAAGCCTGATCTCTCTGATTGGCTGGGCTTTGATCTGATGGTGAACGACCTTCCAGCCCTGCCTCAGCGGGATTTTTGGCATAAGGTCCAACGATCTCGCAAGAGAACCACGGAAACTAATTTGGCTACTACTTCAAAAGGACACTTGAGTAATTATCTTTCATTCTGACCCCTTGGAAGAGAAGATTCAAGTGTGCAGAGCACAACCCCGGTCCGGATTGAGAAACTCTATTTCAGTATATCGGACTCAATCAACATATAGAGATTCAGTTTAGTCTATTTGGTGTGGACACCATAAATGTCTCTAAGAGCCGATTGGAGACCTTGAACTGTGGTGGTGACCTTTTGGTGATGTATTGGGATCATTGCCTCTTAGCTTTAGTTTATGATGATTCACCCAGTTCATGGTCCTCATAACTAACTATTGATTAAGTTATACCCGATAAATGTCCCTGGTTCAATTCTTAAATAAAAGGTACTTCCATTACTAGAGACAGCATTTCTTTAGACTGTAATCTTGTGTATCTAAGATGTAACTTCTAGACATTATTGTCCAAGGTTCATTAGTCATGGTATATTGTCTATAGGGTAGTCACAGACTAGACCCTCTCCTATGTTTTATGTTTACATCCTTGGTGATAGCCGTTAGTAGTTTCATGTAAAATTGTCAGAGTGTTGTATTGTTTTCTATGTAGTAATTGGCTTAGGGTTAATATCTTCCCTGATCCTGGTTTGGTGGTGTTGATGGAACACGTAACCCCCCATGAACCTCCACACTTTGGGCCTGATCCAGAGCTATGATGGTACACTGAGCTGTCTAATTGCTGCACTCCCCCGACACTCCCCCTTGCCCCAGCGTATTAACAAGCGCTTACACCGACTGAAGGCTACCCTAACTTCAGCCGATGTAAGCTAGTGTTAATACGCTGGGACGGCGGTGTTAGTACGCTAACGACCCCTCCCAGCCTCATTACCCTCCCTCTCCTCGACTATCTAGACTAACTGCAGCGTAGTAATGGAGGGGAACACCCCCCTCCAGCGTTACTACGCTGCTGCTGCAGATGCCTGATCCACGATCGGGCGTTGCCGTAGCTACGCTGGGCAACATCTGCCCGTTGCATGCGCAGATTGTCTTATGTCTGGATCAGGCCCTTTGTCCCTTATGGATGAAGTGGCTGGCTGGTCCAGCACATCCTTCTCTGGGTGGGGTGACCTTAGTAGTCACCTTACACCCAGCGGTGGAGTGTTTACACTGCACTATTAAATTGGTATTATAGTACTGATTAATTGTTTGATATGTTTTTTCTTTACCCCTTGTTCTACCCTTTTATTTCTCCTTTTCTGCTTTCCTCTTTTTCCTTTTTTTCATATGAGACGCACTTGGATACAATCCCACAGTCCGCCCCCCAGGGGTTACATGGTTCATAGATTTACATGGGTTCCACTGTTTGCCGGTTTTTATGGCTAATAAACTACATGTTGTTTCTTTTAATGTGAAAGACCTTAATGTCCTTGAAAAAAGTCTACACTTCTCCGATTTCTTCGTACTCAAAAAGTAGATATTTCCCTCCTTCAGGAGATGCATTTTAAGGATCAAGAGCATACACCTCGTATCACTAATCCTTGGTTCCCTACAGGATTTTATAGTAATAACCCAGAGGGGAAGTCACTAGGTGTACCAATCTTGGTTTCTAAATGCATTCCTCTAGCAAATATCTCACAATTTAGTAACAGGTAGAGCCCTCTTGGTTAAGGTTACCATCCTTGATCAGACCTACTCATTCCACTCTGTTTATTCCCCTAACCAGAACCAGCCGCGGTTTCTTGAAGGAGTACTGGACCAATTGGCTGATCTACAGGAAGGCATCACGGTGCTTGGAGGCGACTTAAATTGGTCCATGATTCCACGGGAGGACACTTCTGAAGGATGCTCTTCCTACCTGGATAGATTACTCAGGCGATTACGTAAGGCATTGTTTACCTCCCAGCTGGTCGACACTTGGAGACTTCTGCATCCAACTGACAGGAATTATACCTTTTTTTCACATCCTCACAATATGTACTCACGTATAGATTACATTTTCCTAGAGTAGAGACATCTGCACTGCGTTGGAGAGGCACAAAAAACATTATCGGATCATGCCCCGGTACACATCACACTCACCTCCCCCTTGCCAGCCTTTAAACCCTGGTCTTGGCGTCTTAATGAGAGCCTTTTAGGGGAGGAATATTGTAGGACCCAAATAGAACAAGCAATTGAGTGCTATACAACATTCAACTGCACCCCTGACATGTCCGCAATTACAATTTTGGAAGCACTTAAGTGTGTGATTAGAGGGAAATTTATTGAATTAGGGTCCTTTTACAAAAAAATTAGGGAAGCTCAAAAACTACAGCTTCTTGAAAAAATAGCTAAGCTTGAATCCTCTCATAAATCCTCATTAGATGAAGAGACTTTAACAGAATTGATTAAAGCCCGGCAGGACTTGAACCTTCTACTCAATGAAAAAGCTAATTTTCTCACTCGTAAGTGTCGCAGCAAATATTTTAAATGGCGAAACAAGCCAGGGAAATTGCTAGCTAAGGCTCTATGGCAACAACACACCGTGTCTTATGTTCAGTCAATTAAAACTAGAGATGGGAGGTCAGTGCGTCTAACTGATGAGATAGCCAAAGCCTTTAGTGACTATTACGCTTCCCTATATGATCTTCTCCCAAACGAACAGCTAAGGATTCGAAAATTGAAAATACAGGATTATCTTGCCCGGATCGAATACCCTACGCTTTCACCTGAGGAGATTGAGCTCTTAGATAGCCCAATTACTTCAGCCGAACTCGCAGAGGCAATTCAAACAACACCAGAGGGACCGAACTCGCAGAGGCAATTAAAACAACACCAGCGGAAAGAGCCCGGGCCCAGATGGCTTTCCAGCCAGCTATTATAAGACCTTTAAGGATAAACTAATCCCCATGATGCAGCATGCATTCAATACCGTATCTGATCTCTATTCCTGGCCCCCCCATGCTTTAAAAGCCCATATTACCATCATACCTAAGGAGGGCAAGGATCTTGCACTCTGTCCTAGCTACCGCCTTATTTCCCTGTTAAACAATGACCTAAAAATATACGCTAAGGTAATCGCAAATTGTCTTAAGATTTTCTTACCACAAATCATACATAATGATCAGCTGGGTTTTGTGCCTGGGAGGGAGGCACAGGACAACACCACTAAGCTTATAAATTTAATTAACTGGGCCCAGCAATTTTTTTTATCTACCGATGCCGAAAAGGCTTTTGACAGGGTGGATTGGGTATTTATGGAGGGGATTTTTCAAAGGCTAGGCTAGGGATGCATCCTATCTCTTTATAAGGTACCCACAGCCAAGGTAAAGATTAATGGTATCCTGTCACCCTCTTTCACGATCAGAAATGGTACCAGGCAAGGCTGCCCGCTTTCACCGTTGGTGTTTGTCCTCTGTATGGAAGCTCTTGCTAGGGCGATATGTCAGAACTCAAATGTGTCCAGTCTTAAAGTAGGTCAAGAGGAATTTAAATTAGCCTTATTTGCGGACGATTTGCTGGCATCTCTCATGAATCCCACGATCTCTTTGGCGAACATAGTACAGGAGTTTGCTTCCTTTGGGGAATTGTCGAATTTCAAAATACATTTTTCTAAATCGTCAGTTCTTAATCTTACCACTCCACAATCTGCAGTAGATGATCTTCAGTCGGCTTTTCCGCTCCAATGGGAGCATTCTTATATAGGTTATTTGGGTCTTCTTTTGGCTGGTAACACTGACTCTCTCTTTCAAATTAATTACCATCCCATTGCGACAAAGTTAGCAAAAGAACTGAAATCCTGGCAATTAAAAAATTTCTCCTGGCTTGGCAGGGTGAACATATTGAAGATGAACACACTCCCCAAAATCTAATATTTGCTGCAGACTCTCCCAATTTCTATTAGCCCATCATGGTTTATTACCATCCGGAAATTGTTTAGGGATTTTATATGGGGAGGGAGACGCCCTAGAATAAAGCTCGAGGTATTGGAACGTGGTAAGGCTGATGGTGGCTTGCAACTCCCGAGTATAGAAGGCTATTATAATGTGTCCTTACTTTCTCGGCTTTTAGATTGGGCACGGGATGAGGGGGTGAAACAGTGGGTATATCTAGAAGGCCAGGCTATGCGGATGCCCAAGCGGCTTATCCCATGGTCGATAAATCTTACTCCAATACGACATCCGTCGATATCCCCAACCCTACAATGTTGGAAGCGTTTGAAAGCATTCCCCCAGATATCCTCCCAAGATTCCCCTATGCGTACATGCTTCTCCAATGTGAAGGACAGTGGGTTCCTGCATTTTTCTAATTTTCCAAAATGGTTGGATGTGGGTGTCTACAGACTGGAACAGCTGGTGGGGATGGAGGGCGTCTGAGACTTGGCTGGCTTCCGCCAGGAGTGGAACATCCCTCAAAGTGAGTACTGGACATATATACAAATTTATTATGTCATACATAAATTGACCAAACAACCGATGGGGGTTTGTACTCCATTCAAGAGACTGTCTAGCTACAGACACTCCCACACACATGATTTCATCACTGTACAAATTGATCATCCAGTCTTGGTACCCAAATAGGCCCCTTTGCACTAAGGCCTGGGAGCAGGACTTTTGTGTTTTGAGGAAAACTTTACCGAAGAGGACGGGTCTAAGATATTCCAATGCACCTTCTCAAGCTCTCAGAGCATAGCCCTTATAGAAACCCACTACAAGTTCTTATCCTGGTGGTATAAATGTCCCTCCACACTTCATAGGATTTATCCGGAAGTACCAGACACATGTTGGAGATGCACCAAAGCGGTAGGCACATTTCGACACATATGGTGGGACTGTGAGCTAATCCAACCTTTCTGGGAGAAAATGTTTGAAGTTTCTCAGGCTGTGTTGATAGGGCAGGTCCCCACAGGCCCTCTTCTATGGTTGCTTAGTTGGTCCTCAGGCCCGGCCTCTAGATTTAAAAATTCACTCTTATGTCGCTTTATAACCGTGGCCAAAGCAGTAATTCCTCTCAAATGGAGGTGTAACCATCCTCCAACAATTAAAGACTGGGGGGATAGATTAGATTATTTTATGAATATGGAAGATTTATCAGCTACCGGGGTGGGAGATAGGGATAAATTCAAAGACACCTGGGACACTTGGTGGTATTTTAAAACCGTGGACCTCTATAGATCATTGGGTCTGCAGGGATAATGATGTCACTATTATTCATAAGTAGTCTTGATTCCTTAAGCTACATTTCTCCCTGTATCCCTTGGCTGACGTTCCATGTAAAGATATTTTGGGCCTCTTATAGACTTCTTTTGGTGAGATGGTTCTATGGGTTGTTGCATATCTTCTTCTAAAATTAAATGAGGTGTTTCTATTCTTTCCCCCTCCCTGCCCACTACGCTTTCATTTCCTATATGTTCTTTCTTTCCCTCTGTTTGTATTAATGTAGTTTAATAAGAAGCAGAGAAATTTCGTATCAACCATTGTTTACATTGTTTATTGCAATTTCCGACTGAAACCTGCAATGTTTTATTTGATATAAACATGTCATTATGTTGATCTCAGATGTAACATCTATTGGCTTCTAATATGTTATCAAAAGGCTGTAATTAACAATGTCTTAAAACTAATAAACACAGTTTAAAAAAATAAATAATTACTACGCATGCACAGTATCAAATTTTGCTAAACGCCAGACGTATATGCAATACGTCCGGTGGTCTGAATATGGGCCTACAGGAACATAAATTTTTTTAGACTTAAGGTATTTTAAAGAGTCCCAAGTAATATTTTTCTTTAAGGTAAAAGATATGATTTTAATTTAAGGACAATAGGCAATCTTGTAACATCCCCTCTCCATATCCTAACCTTAATGCCCCCTCTTTGCTTCCCATTCCTGCAGCCCAATCTTAACTGGCCCTAACTCTTATCATCTCCATCCAGCAATCTAAGTGTTAGGCTGCATGTCATTGAGAGTTAAATTGTGGGGCGTGGAGGGTTAGGTTTAGGCTGCAGGTCACGGAGAGTTAGATTGTGGGGCGTGAAGTGTTAGGGTTAGGCTACGGGGCATGGAGGGTTAGAGTTAGACTGCGGGGCATGGTCAGTTAGAGTTAGGATGTGGGGCATGAAGGGCTTGGGCTGAAGAAGGGGAAGGTTAGGGTTAGGTTGCGGGAAAGGAAGGCTTAGTGTTAAGGAAGGGTTAAGGGCAGGGTTAGCTTACACACTTACTCTTCGCAACTCCAGGGGACAGATTTACTAAGCTGCGGGAAAGGAAACGTGGGGATGTTGCCCATAGCAAGAAATCATATTCTAGATCTCAATTTCCTATTACATACTAGAAAAAGTTCAGCTAGAACTTGATTGGTTGCTATGGGCAACATCTTCACTTTTCCTTTCCAGCAGCTTAGTAAATCTGGCCCCTAGAATCACATCACAGCTGCTTCAACAGGAGGGAGCACAAAAAGTGGCAGCAAAATGGCTGCTATCTCCTTCCATGTTCCACTGTATTAAAGTAAGAAAGTAGATGGTTTAGAGTAGACATGAGTGCAGCAGCAACCATATTTTCTGGTGTTTCCTCTTAAAGGACCAGATCCTGAGCTACGTACACGATCGATTTTACGCTAGAAAAATAGGGTTTGGCAAGCGTAATACGGCCAAAGTACGTAAGAGTGAGCGGAGTGCATAGAAAATACGCTAGCGTAAATATGTTACGCAATGAAACGTAACAAGCATCTACCCCAAAGTCCCGCTCCAGCTCATTATTAAGTCAGTCTAATTTTAGAATATAAGATGTTTTACAACACACCCTGCATACTCTACACTATTTCTTTGTAAAGACTGAATAGCTATACATAATATTGCTGTAATTAATTTTATTTATGTTTAAAATCTTTATTATAATTAAACAACATAAATGACACAAATTTAATTTCATTATATTAAAAATATTGTGACACATGAAAATTTGTATAGGCTGCTGGATTACATCTCTATCTGCATGCTCATTTCCTGTCCTACCTAAACAGAGTTGAAAAACCTCTAGATCAGCCCCTATTTGCTTGTTTCCAGACAAGTCAGATTTCTTCAGCCATTTTCCATTCAGTTCTTACTCATCTAAATATTCTACTTACTTATGTAATGCCTGTTTTTATTTTTTTATTTTTATCTCACAAAGGAGTTTTCTGTGAGTGACAATGGGCTGGATCCAGACTTCAGTAAGTGCTTGAAATTAGTTACTCCTGGGTTAAACCATTTTGATTGCAGGGGAGTCATATTTCATCTGTTGCAAAAAGTATTAGAGTTGAGAGGTGATGTTTCCTATCCCAAGTCTAAATAACAACGTGATAGTAAAGCTGATCAGTATCTGTGTGCAGTAAGCAATTCAAAAATATATCCCTGCATGCAAAGAATACAATTAACTTGACTGCCCCTGCAATCAACATGGTTTAGCCCAGGAGTAACTAATTTCAAGCACTTACTTAAGTCTGGATCCAGCCCAATATCACTGCAGCTACAGACACTGGAATTAGTCTAATTTTTTCTTTTGCAATATGATAACAGTGTTAGTATGCACAAACAATTATCAGGTAATAGTCAATGTTTCAATATGTTTTTACCTCCTGACACAAGTAAAATTCAAATAAATTTGTATTTGGCTTTGAATAGATGTTACTTTGAAGAGCAGATCACCTCATTGGGTACAAGTGCTAAATAATGATCTCCTGTCCTACTTTTAATAGGCAGCATCATTATGCCAAACAACTTGATATCAAACTTAAGACACATCTAAAATAATGTGTTCAATTCTAGCACAATTTTGTGTGATACAGCCTTAAGTTGAACACTTGAGGTACATCTACATCTGTTTAAGTAGAGCTGGTTAACAAGTGTAATGCTCCCACGTGTGTGTAATGCACCAGTGCTCCCACTCGTGTGTAATGCAGCAGATTATTAGGCACATTTGCATACATATAAATTTCTTTGACACATTTGCATATATGGAAATGTCTCTTTAGCAACAGGCACAAACTGCATTTATGGCTCCACAAAACAATAACAAATAAAAACAGGTCAATAACAAACAATATTATCACTATGTGTTAGCACATACATATATAGGAGTTCTATTTCACAATATAGCTTTATTGGGTTAAACTGACCTGCCCAGCATCAAGGCACCCCAGTCACCTACAGCAGCCCTGAACTGATGCAGGCTTTCAGGAGGATCTAAAATAATAGTGTTAGTGCAGCTCTGGATCAGCCCTGAATACTAAGCAATTCATTTAGAACTTGAAAATTTTCCAATATCATCACAAGTTGTTTGCATGGATTTGTGGGGGTATATATTTTGCCTCCGCTTTTTTGTGCTTGCTTCCAATTTGCACATGTGCAGTGCTAACAGATTCTGTGCTTACACCTAATAAAAAAGGTGCAAATACAGTAATGGTTCAGTCGCAGAATGTCTATTGTAAGATAATTCCTCTCTTTAGAAAGTATGCAGCAGCCATGTTGAAGTGTGATCAGGCTCCCAAAGCAAAGAAGTGCTGTAATTAGTAACAAGTGAACACAGGTTTTTTCATATATATGAGTTGTATGCAAGTGTATATTTAAATGGAATATGTGCTGCCAGGATAAACGTTTACATGGCAGTACTTTTATACACAGTGGCGGACCTGAAGCTTTAACTGTTATGGAATCCCCTTTACAACCAGTGACAATAGGACAGCATCCAACAAAGTTAAAAAGCTCAAATGGCAGAGAATGGCATGGAGTCTTTGAAAATGGGCCACAC
The DNA here is from genome assembly GCA_011038615.1 of Limnodynastes dumerilii. Taxonomy (NCBI): domain Eukaryota; kingdom Metazoa; phylum Chordata; class Amphibia; order Anura; family Limnodynastidae; genus Limnodynastes; species Limnodynastes dumerilii. The sequence continues at coordinate 31,796 of WWET01002023.1, forward strand.
AGTGAGCTCCTTCCCACCAGCGATGAGGTCTGGGTAACCACTGTTAACGTCTTCAGTGGACACAGTGACAGCAGCTCTCTGTTCTCTCTGTAGGTAGAGTGTCTGTCGGCCAGCAGTGATCGGGGGGGGTTCTAGATACTCAGTAACCCCTCCTGTGTAGAGCATATTCTAAGGTATTAGTATTCTAAGTATTTCAACCCATAGTCTTAAGCGTCTTTCACTAAAATAACCTTATTTTAATAACACTTCAAAAAAAACATTTTGTTTCATAACAGATCCGCCGCCGTGTATACACAACAGCACACAATTAATATAGAAGAAATAAAGTGCCTTTGTTTCCACAAAACATTAGCCATGAAACTTCAACCAGTAATTTACATGACAAGTTTATAATTCAAATACCATCATCAAGGACAAATGGGTGGAGGGAAATGCCATAGTCTTGTGCTAGTGAGTTTATTTTCCTTAGTCATCATTTATGTTTAAAATGACCTGCTAGGCTGATGTTCCATGACAGATTATTTAGAGTTACCCACAATAGCCCATTTCTGATCATGAGTTTACGCATCCCTCTTTATAATTATAATTATCAATATAACAACTCTCTTAGCTCCTTATTATTATTTCTGAAGCCATGACATCTCTTTACACATTGCCAGTCTTGCAGGAGAGCTAAAGCTGTTTAACAATATACACATGTACATGATTAATCTGTGTTTCTGTCTCAGCAAAACTACAGACATTCCTTTCATTCACAGAAACAATTCTGTAAACTGCTCATCATTTATGCAATTGTCTGTGGGAGAAAATAAAAGAAACTTATTATTGTCAACTGAAATGGCAATAAAATCCTAAAACAAAGGCTTGGTTCTAAAAATAGACACAATATTCTCCAGAAATATACTTGTAACTCTCCCCCACACGCAACTCCCATCTCTTGATGTATAAATAAATGTACATCAAAATAAATAACTAATATCACTATCTCACGTTTAATGAAATCATCATAAGTACACTATAATTGCTCAGTATCAGAAGTGTAATCACTTGTTTAAGTAATGAAATCTATTCATGGCAACACTAAACTCTAATGCAGGTATTACATTTTGTGCAGAAGAGTAGTCTAGGATCAAACATGTAATCAGATAAAAACCTACAAACCTTATACCTTCATAAAGAATTAGGACAATAGACCGAAACCAGACTTTCACGATGGCTTTTGATCCTCCGGATTCAGACTTTTGCAATTGAAATGTTTGCGGTGGTGGGCTGGATGAGGACGAGATGCAAACAGAGAGCATGCAAGGTGGAATGAAAAAGGAGCAATGAAACATCACCTCTCAATTCTAACTCTGTTTGTACAATTTAAAATTGCCCACCAAGGTTCTGCAGAGATGTATAATTTCACTTGTTTTTGTCTTTACTTTCACACTCTGAATCAGCCCCCTTGACCGCAAGGAAGTAGCGTGGTACAAAGGTAAGATTGATTTTGAAGCTGAATTCATTATTATTGTGTGCATTTCCTTTCTGCAGATACACAGTCATGTTATATATGGAAAAACAAAAGCCTAGTGCCCATTGTAAATCATTACCATAATGTGAATAATTAATGAACTACATGTGTGGCTGCTGTGCAGGTAATGAAGATTTCTAAAAGACTTAATGACATTACATAGCAACCCAAGTTCTTATATGGTATAATATTGACTTATAGTAATATTGTGTTCACTGGGTAAGATGATCAAGGATATAAGTAGTTTCCATTTTGCAATGGGTCAACCATTTTGTTGGTATCTCTAAATGCAAACCAACGTGAATAGGTATATTCACCAAACATTGTGGGTCCTGGGGCCATGGCACACCACCCCAATGTGACATCACGCTGTGACCTCACGTGTAGGTGGAGCTCATCGGAGACAGCAGTGGTTATTGGTGGTAGGAGACTGGCAACAGTGATTTGTCTGTTTCCTACCGCCAATACCTGCTGCTGTAGAGCTGAGGTGACTATTGGTGGGTTCCCCTCTCTCTCCAGGCCTGGGAATCCAGTCCTGGTTGGCCCCCTGATGATGGCCCTGGGTATATGCACTTGAGTGAATAACAAATTATATTATGATGCTAAAGTGGTCAGTTCAGTATGAAATAGATATTTGACCAGGGGATTTTATCTAACATTCAGCTGTTTTTAATTAAACAATTTAAAAACACTGATTCACAGCAACTACACAATCCAACTAAATGTTTACAACATAAATTTGCTAAGTATTTATAATCTAGATATTTACAATCTGCTTTGCAACATTTTTTTACCTAGCAATTTTTCCCAAGTACGCCGTTTTAAATTACCCATAGTGCTATTAATATGGCTATTTGGCAACTATCTGCAGAATTGCTAATTGCTATGTGTGCAAAATTCACATCACCAACACAGCAAAAATGAGACAGTAAAAAGGAATTGTTCTTTACCCAGCTATAATAAATATCCATGATTACATGTAATCTGGACTCCCATATTCCATGCTCATCAGTTTTTCAAACAAAGCAGCTGGTGTCTATTTATCATCTTTGCACTTGACATTTGTTTGTATGCCACATGGGGACCCTCTGTTTGGCATCAATAGCCTTTTTAAAAGGACTCCGATAATTTCCTGCTAGTAGGATGTGTATTGCTGAAAATGTTTCAGCAG
>WWET01002023.1:53868-64847 GCA_011038615.1 Limnodynastes dumerilii
AAATACAAATAGGAAGCCCCAGCACTCTTGCAATTACCCAGCAACTAATCATAACTTTCTATCTTTAAAATAAAAGTCAGAGAGTTAGTTACATACATCTGCAGATATATGATAAGCCACCAGCCACTTATAAGGCTTCTCTATTTTGGTGGTCCTAACTCTAAGACTGTTAGTGACGTTGATGCAAATGTAATAAAAATATGTGCACGCAGTATAAAAACAGTATAAAGAAATGTAAATAATTTAATAATTATTAACACCTATTTATATAGCGCCACAAATTGTTCTTAGCGCTTTACAGAGAACATTGGATATTCACATCAGTGCCTTCCCCTATGTACTAAGGTCCCTTACACATACACATATTTAGACAGCAGACACTCATCTTACCAGCATGTTTGTGGCAAATTGGAGAAAACCCACAGACACAGAACACAAATCACACTCATGAACTCATGACCTCAGTGCTGTAAGGCACATGTGCTAATTACTGAGCTACTGTGCTGCACCAACTAAGAGGGTGGTCGTCACAGGTGAAGAAGCACATCCCAAATTTCACGAGTTGCGTCAGCTTGTAACTGTGGTAATTGCACAGGCTGTATTTGTTGTAGAGGATATTGCATCCCACCAGAAGATCATCATCTGTACTGCCGTAGTTGAGGATTTAAGCAAATTCTCCTAAACCTTGAATTTATAACCACCTTTTAAGAAATATCATTTGGATAATCTAAACAGCCATTCCTTCACATCCAAAAACCATTACATAAATTCAGTCACACTAAGAAATGTTTTAAAATATTATTTTATAATGTATTTTATTATATATAAAACATGTATCCTGTTTTTGAATGTTTACATAAAAGGCTTTACTAACTTCTCAATTTAAATATGCTATAACACGATCAACATTTTATAATACACATTATTACATTTAATAAAAAAAATAAATGTATTAAAATTTTTATTTCATGTTATAATTCTAGACTATTATTTAAAATAATGGTGTGCATTTATGTTACTTATTCACTCACAATGTTTAAATATGTTTTAGCTTCTGAAAGCAGTAGCCCACAAATGATCATATTAAACATTTAGGGCTAGATTAACTAAACTGCAGGAAAAGAAAAGTGGAGATGTTGCTCATAGAAACCAATCAGATTTTAACTGACGTTTTCTAGCATGTAATAGGAATGTAAGAGCTAGAATCTGATTGGTTGCTATCAGCAACAGCTCCACTTTTCCTTTCCTGCAGCTTAGTAAATCTAGTCCTTGGTCTACACTTTAAATCCTATGGATATGTTTGCAGCAACAATGTCTGTATTGTCTTCAATGTTTAAATTACAAACACAATAAAAAAAATAGATATTTTCATTAAAAATTTGTATTTTTTTTGTTCTGGCATGGTCACTACCAGTGGGGCAGTGGTCGTGCCTGAACATTTGAGACACATTTATGTTGAGGAGATGTCCTTAAGATCTATTCATGAGCAAGAGTTGGAAGGTGTAAGGGGCTATGGGCCAACACTGAGGATTCTGATACCCCAAACACAACCTACCACCAAACCAGCTGGGACCAAGGCCAGCCACGGTGAGTATTTTCAAAAGTATAATTAATGAATTAAGTTAGTTAAATGTTTTCACTCACTACACATTTTATATGGATCATAGAACCTGTCCATTGCAAACATGTAACATATTGCTCATGTTAATAGTCAATATCAATGCATTAATAATACATAATCATACATAAATGCCCCACACATAAACAAAGTACAAACACATGTATGTACTTTTGTAATATGTACAATACATAACATAAAAAATATATTTTTTCCATGCTTGAGTTTTCAATTTTTATGTTACTGTGTATTTTTTGCAAAAATAAAGTTTTGATTTTAAAAGTTTTTTTTTTAAATATCTATTATTTGACAACAGCAGAGCAGAGCCACAGGAGATGCCAATTCATAGCACAAGTGCACTGACCAGCCACATGGACCTGAAAAATCGAAATGTGGCTGAACTCCTAGATGCCCTGTGAGATGTCAGTCATATGGGAGGGACAGAATAATAGGCATCATCAAGAGGCTGTAGATATGGAGATTTGCTGTTGCAGTGAGATGAAGGAGAGGACTTTCATAAGAATTGCTGATTCTCCAGCCTGCCAACAGCTACCACAGCATTTTTAAGAAAGTGTCCAAACACAGACTTAAAGTTCATCTGAGTGTGCACAGAAAGAAAGAAGAAGCTTCGGAGTGAAAAAAAGGGTTCTGTTAAAATAATGAGAGATAAAGAAAGTTTCAGTGATAGTTAACAGATTATTACATTTTGTTCTGAATTGCAACAATATAACATTTGACCTAATCAAGACCTGCATTGCCACTGTGTTTAAAGCTCTTACCGGATCCCTGCAACATTCTAACTCCCATAGATATAGGGGAAGGGGGTCACTCCCATCACTTGTATGGCGTTACGATGGCAGGACTGAGGAAGATTGAGACACCGGTCCCATAAAAAATGGGAAGTCTGGACATGGTAAATGCTTTCAGCTCTTACTATACACTTAGCATACCTCTCCCCTCCCACATAGCAGAAGCAAGTCCTGTCCCATTGTAGAAATTACTATCAGGTATCCGTCCTGGTAATGTGGAGCGTGCGCTGGTTACTGTTCCCCTGTGGAAATTAAGGTTCGGTAAATACCCAGAGTTAATTGACACCACAGAAGACAATTCTTGTATATTATAGTATTTAATAAAGAATGAAGCAAAATACATGAAGAATACTTAGTTTTAGCTGGTAGTTATTGCTTGATATCGATCAACAGGTTTCCAGGGGCCCCTCGATTGTTGTCGAGGTGGAAAAGGTCAGAGGGTACTTCTGCGCTTACTCAGGTCAGTTACGTACAAAGCCTGGGTCACTTCTGCGTTCAGTCAGGTCAGTTACATTCTAAGCCCGGGTTACTCCTGCACTCAAGGCAATTCAGTTACGTACAAAGCACTGATCACCACTGTACTTAGTCAGATCAGTCAGTCAGATCAGATCAATTCATAGCACAGATCAGTTACCAAAAGTGGGTATTATCTGATTCTGGCAATAAAGAAAGAAAGAGAGAGAGAGAGAGATAAATAGATAGATAGATATTAGATAGCAGTTGCAATCTCCGCTAAGAAAATGTGATTACCGAAAAAGGGACACCCGAAAGTTCCTTTTCCGATGTTCCTTTTTCGAATACTTGACTTTTTAAACTTTTTTTTTTATGAATGGGTGAGTATGCCGTTCGGCATATTTCACCCATTTACTTTCACAATCCAGGGATATCCCTCCACACCGCGATATCCCTCAGCTGCACCTCCACCACTGCTCGTCGGACCAGGGACAGGTGAGTAAATTATCTGTGCGGGGTAGGGAGGGTTAGGGTCAGGCTGCCAGGAAGGAGGGTAAGGGTAGTAAGAATGGAGGATTAGGGAAAGTAGTGGGGGGCTTTTTTTTTTTTTACACTTTTCGGAGCACCGAAAGCTTGGTGCTCCGTCAATCGATTACAATGCCTCCTCGAGGCATATGCAAACGAAATCCTAGCCAGTTTGCAACTGGCTGGGGAGGAATAGCTGATTCGAAAATCTATGACATAGATAGATATTAGATAGATAGATAGATATTAGATAGATAGATATTAGATAGATAGATAGATAGATGGATAGAGGAAATCTGTTTAACAGTATCACAAATCTATTTCTGTTTAAATGCACGATAACGCGTAATTCAGGGCGTATTGATATGGCCAATAACCATGACCTACCATTGCGGTGTGATTACCCTAATGAATAGGACAAATATAACATATAAGTCTTTTCTAAGGTTTTTATTTTTGACTTTAAAAAAAAAATGTTTAATTGTTACTCTATCCATCTGACAGTTTTTTCAATATCTTGTTATTGTAGTTTCTAATTTAGTTATACCCAGACAGCAGTTCCATGTTGAATCCAAGGGTAATTAAAATAAATAACTCTGCCTTCTGATGATAACAATATGGTGTATAAACAGACAAGGAAGCAAAATGATAAAGTGATGTGTTTAGCAAATGTCACAGGAGGTCATGTGCAAATCAATAAATCAAAGTCAATTGAAGGTGAACAGACCCTTTAATCTTTCACAGATAAAATCCACAATCCCTCGGGCCTCTGCCATGCCACTATTTTTCTGCTCAATTGATAGACTATTGCCTCATAAATAATGGTTCAACATCTTCTGTTTGGATGTGGCAGTGAATGACAGGTATACATTATTTGGGGAAATTAACCTTTGGGCTAAAATATATAAAAAAATATATAGTTCTTTAGCCTCTATTTGCCTTGCTTCAATGAATGTGTAAGTCTAAATGTCCTGAGATTCCCTTCCTTTGGGTACATAACAGTAGAGTATTGAAACGTTTTTCTCAGTTAATGCATCTGCTAGCACAGCCTCCATTAATAATCTGCACCATATGATCCGTCTATATATAAAAATAACACTTTTATTCTCAGAGAATAATCTTTCCTACAGCCACCAGATTATTATTTGCACAGGGCAGCAGGTCTATTATTCACTATGATAAAAAAAAAAAGGTAAATAGCTTAAGAGAGATCTAATGGTTTCCATGCACCAGGGACACATAGAAGATGTTTATGAAAATAAAAAATACAAATTGTTATAGCAATGTTTATTTTATAATAGGGCTTAATGGATATACAGCCATGTATTCCAGGGTCACATATGGCAGCTAATTTTGTATACAGTCTTAGTCTGGTCCATTAATTCAGTCATGTTGCAACTTGCACAAAACAGCATTGATGCATCAGTTACATTTCATAAAATGCATAATTTGTATATGTAAGAATAACAATGAGATAAGCTGTTGTCACTGGTTTCCATAGCAACAGAGTTCTTCACTTTCACAGATGGTAACATTTTAATAAAGGCATTCTTTGCTTGTGTCTTATGAAACCATTTTAGAAACGAACAGAGGCACATAAGCAATTAACAATTTAGCTGCACTAAGGTTGTTATTTAAAGCTTTCTTGGCAACAGTTAGTTTATTCCTTCTCATTAGGTGATGTTCCAATAGTTAAATTGGGGTCATGGTTCTTATCAGAGCATGCCAATTATATACACAGATGTGCCCCCTGTGTGGGAGGAGACACATGTTTGTGTACATAAATTCAGGATTTCTCCTTTCCCTGTGACATATAATCTGCCTACTGTTTCCAGCCTTGTAATTTATACATGATTCCATAGTTATTGCTAAATAATAAAAATGTGTTTCTTTATAGTTTACTTAAAAAGTCAGTACCAGATAATATATATAACAAGGGCAGGTTCTTGCATTAGGCAGTACAATGTTAGGGGATAGCTAAAATGTTGAATTACTGCTGACCCCTTACATGGACTGGATTTCTCTTACCTGTGCAGGTGCGTGCTGCGGCTTCTTTGCGGACTAGGGACCGTATTCAGAGATCCGTTTTTATAAAAGTACGCAATTATACGCATGCATGTAGCGAGCCAGCACCCATGACACTCCCCTCTCCCGGTCGTGCAATCGTAGACTTACACCTCCATAGACCACTCTGTTCTTTACGTGTGTACTTACATGTGGATATGTTTTCTGTGTGTGCCCTCAAACGCTCATTTAAATGCCACCCCCCACCCACTTTCATGTAAATTTTCAAGTACGTATTCAACCCCGGCCATCCATACGTATGTCCCCAAGTGCGATTCACATGTCCATGCCTAAAGCACATACGTGCGTATTTTCTACGTAATTTACGTAAATAGTTACTACGCATGTGCAGTTAAAACATACCTAAAAATACACACGCAACTCCATGTGAAAACGGATCTCTGAATACGGTCCTAGGAGCGCATTGCGGACATACATCATGGTCCCATACGCCTGCCTGCACCTAAGTTCTGTACATGAATGGAAAGGGTACTCCCCCCACTAACATACAAAATTAACACTACTTTCTCATATCCACACGTTAGTGTGGACGTGCGGACAAGACAATTGTACAAAAAGGCTAAACCCAGCCCTTACTGTATCATTTAAATAGGAAGTCCAGCCCATCGGTACGTCCCACCTATGTTCCGTGCGTAACTGCACAGTATGAATGGAACAGGCAACTTAGGCCTCCAGTATGCGTCAGTCATCTGTTCTGCTTAGTTTAGCAACCATTCTCATTTCAGTAATACACAGAGCATGTGATGGAAAGAGAAGTCTGCTTCACCTACTAACATATTAGTTAAAGATGCTGCTTCCAAATGGTGTTTCCAAGGTTCTGGGGGCACTGTGTTTAGTGCTAGAGAGATAGCAATAGCTTTGCTCATGAAAGCTAATGGAACTAAAACGACAAGTATCTATAAATCATATAAAAGATTTACATGCAAAGCTAAACATATAAAACAAATTAGCCGCGCTGGGGAGATCCAAAGTAACTTAAATGGGTTAAAAAACGGTTCAGAGTATAAAATTACTATTTATTGAGACATAAATAAAAAAGGAAAAAAATTCAATAAATAAAAATAAAAATAAAATAAACCTAAATAAATAAATATAAATACAAATACATATAAAATCAATGAATAGTGCAAATCAAAGACCAATTAGTATAAATAAACAATCAAACAGTTAGATACAGTCCGCAGGGAATCACCCCCAAGTTGGTAAATAAGGGGGGCCGAACGGTAGGTTAAAATAAACCACTGTAAAGAAACTGTGCGCTTCACATGTCCATGCCTAAAGCACATACGTGTGTATTTTCTACGTAACTTAAGTAAATAGTTACTACGCATGTGCAGTTAAAACATACCTAAAAATATGCACGCAACTCCATGTGAAAACGGATCTCTGAATACGGTCCAAGGAGCGCATTGAGGACATACATCATGGTCCCATACGCCCGCCTGCACCTAAGTTCTGTACATGAAAGGAAAGGGCACTCCCCCCACTAACATAGAAAATTAACACTACTTCCTCATATCCACACGTTAGTGTGGACGTGCGGACAAGACAATTGTACAAAAAGGCTTAACCCAGCCCTTACTGTATCATTTAAATAGGAAGTCCAGCCCATCGGTACGTCCCACGTATGTTCCGTGCGTAACTGTGGTACTGCGCATGCACAGTATGAATGGAACAGGCAACTTAGGCCTCCAGTATGCGTCAGTCATCTGTTCTGCTTAGTTTAGCAACCATTCTCATTTCAGTAATACACCGAGCATGTGATGGAAAGAGAAGTCTGCTTCACCTACTAACATATTAGTTAAAGATGCTGCTTCCAAATGGTGTTTCCAAGGTTCTGAGGGCACTGTGTTTAGTGCTAGAGAGATAGCAATAGCTTTGCTCATGAAAGATAATGGAACTAAAACGACAAGTATCTATAAATCATATAAGAGATTTACATGCAAAGCTAAACATATGTGTGCTTGACAACTTATATTTCTTAATACATGGATAGTAATATTCTAGAGTGCGATGAAGATAGACAAATTGTCCCTCTGCAACTTTAAAAACAAGTATATGAAGCTATAGTCTTACTAGATTGTATTGATGCCTGTAGAATGCCTGATCTACAATGATATACTATATGTCTGTACACAGCAGAGATTGAATATCAACAAAAGCTTATCATTACTAGATTTTACCAAATTTTATGGATCTGAATGGATTTAATTCTGACTAGTTTTCTGGCCCCAAATTTACATAAACATTTAAAACAAAATGTCATTTCTTGTGTTTTTTGGGGTGCATTTAAAAAAAACCCATACTCCCCCATCTCGGCAACCATTTTAGCACATGTAGCTTGGAGAGAGAGCCAATGATACAGCACGATGGCCAATGATACAGCACGATGGCCAATGATACAGCACGGTGGCTCAGTGAGTAGCACTTTTGTCTCACAGCACTGAGGTTTTGAGTTTGATTCCTGGACTAGGAGTTATATGTGTGGAGTTTGTATGTTCTTCCCGTGTGTGCGTGGATTTCCTCCGGGTGCTCCGGTTTACTCCCACATGCCAAAAACATATTGGTATGTTAATTGGCTGCCAACTAAATTAACCCTACTGTGTTTGTATGTGTGTGTTAGTATGTAGCTCCAATAGGGGCAGGGACTAATGTAAATGTGATATATTCTCTGTAAATCGCTACATAATCTGATAGTGCTATATAAAAACCTGTTACTAAATAAATAATTATTCTTTATGTTGGGACCAATGCAATTATTCTCTCAGTTAAACCTCTTGTTTGCCAAAGGGGCTTGGTGGGATTGGGGGGGGGGATCTGTAGGGATTGGAAGGGATTTATGATTTGCTGGGGATTAGAAAGACTTGGGACCAGATTTACTAAGCTGCGTGAAAGGAAAAGGGAAGATGTTGCCCATAGGAACAAATCAGATTCTAGCTGACATTTTTCTAGTATGTAATAGAAAAGTGAGAGCTAAAATCTGATTGGTTGCTATGGGCAACATCTCCCCTTTTCTTTTCCCGCAGCTTAGTAAATCTAGCCCCTGAAAGGATTTGGAAGTTTCTGATTTGTCGATGTTCACTTGCCAGAATTGAATGCTATCCTGAATTCCGTACATGCAAGGGGAGTGCACGCCCCCTACATGTATGTATGGCTCTTCCATATGTAGAAGTGCGGCAGAAGTATGTTGCAGATTCAAGAATGTTTCCAGGTCTTTCTTGATCTAACCATGAGAAGCCTGTGCTTAATATGTTCTAAAAGCACGTCAGTCCTTACTTAAAAATTTTTTGCACATTGCCATTTTTCTAACACATTTCTGTAACATCTTCCATCGTCTTTCACAGGTAACAATGTTTTATTTTTTAATGACAAAACTCATCATATTTCATTATTTCTAATATTAATATTCAGACTAAGTGACTGCCACCCTGTCTTTCAAGAGAAGACTTTGTTTACTAGAGTTTTCATTGTATTCTCTTTATTTTATCTATATTAAATAACTTTGTGCTTTAAGGTCTATTAAATTGTACAAAACTAATTTTATTTCTATAAGGGCTAGTGTGTTAGCCAGTTTTTTCATGGTGTTCTTTTTTTTTTTTATATCTACTTTATCTATATAAATTTCAAGGTCTTTTTCAGTAGTGTCTTTTATATAAGGGCTACTTTCTAGCTAGTTTTGTCATTGTATTCTATACTATAAGCTTTTATCTAAATCAACTTCAATAGCAGTGCATGTCATCTCTTCTATAAGGAGGTCAATGCAATAGTTTATTTCTATAACGGCTAATTTCTAAGCCAGTTTTTTAAATGTATTCTTTCTATTCTATATTCATTCAATGTCTATAGTTTATCTGTATGAAATTCAAGGTTCATGTTTCTATAGTAGCGCATATCATCTTTTATATAAGGAGGTCAGTTTCAGTAGGGTACAGATTTTCTAAAAGTGGATATTGAGCCAGTTTTTTTTTTATTGTATTGTCTATTCTATGGGTTCTCAACCAATGATACTAGTACGACTGGTGTTTCCTGGACCACTGTCAAGTTGTTGTAAAAGGCACAATACCAAATGTCCAAGGTCATAATTAATATAATATCTTGGGGGGGGGCTAAACGGCATATGCATAAAATGCACCTTAAAGTCACTACAATAAAATAGGTAAGCAACAACAACAACAACAACAAAAACCCTAAAAAAAATATATATAGTTCATAGGTATGTGTTTACATGATATTCAAAGTGGTACTTGACAAGATTCCATAGTGGGTAACTGGTAATCCCCGATAAAAGGTTGAGAACCGCTGCTCTATTCTATTCAATGTCTTGTACAATATTTATCACCTTCAAGGTTAATTCAGTAGAGTACATCAGATTTTGTATCTGTGACATTTATTTCCCGGCTTCTTCACTCTAATCAAGGCCTGGCCAACCTGTGGCTCTCCCTGTATTTTGATTTTACGAGTTTGCTTTAAGTGCATGGGCATAGCTGACACATAACAAAGCATGCTGGGGGAGTTTTACAACCTCTGGAGACCTTTGGCTAGCAGGTCTGCAGCAATCTATTCATATAAACTAGCTGTCATTTTCACACTATGGTCTGCCTGCATATCTACCAGAATGACCATAAGATAAAACTTCCCTTCTTAATTAATGCAGAGATTTTAGTATTTGTAAGGTTGTCTGTCTTGCTGAGGTCCAATAATTACATCTCTAGTAGTGACCAAAAAAGGCCTCAACAGAGTGAGCATAGGGTCTTGTGCAGAGAAAATCCCTCCCAAAAATCAACGTTGTTTCTTTATGTACATTATTGTTGAAGCCTTCTGAAGTTCTGAAAATGCCAGAGATGGTTAAAGGAAGATGATTTAGGTAGGATATTTCCAAGGGTTTTCTCTTTCATCTGTCTAAAACTGAACTAATAATATTTCCACCTGTGAATAAAAGCTACCCACCTGGCCTCTCTATCTCTGTCGACAACACTGAAATAATCCCTACTCCTAAAGCTCGGTGCTTAGGTGTTACCCTTGACTTTGAACTGTCCTTTGTTCCCCACATACAGTCTGTCTCTAAATCCTGCTACATACATCTAAAAAACATTTTCAGAATACGCAAATATCTTACTCAAGACACTGCAAAAACTCTCATTCATGCACTAATCATCTCCCGCATTGATTATTGTAACGCTCTCCTTATTGGACTCCCACATTATAGAAATACCCCACTACAGTCTATATTAAATGCAGCAGCAAAACTGATTTTCCTTGCCAAATGCTCTTCAAGAGCTTCTCCAATCTGTCAGTCTCTACATTGGTTACCAGTATTGTACAGAATCAAATACAAGATCCTTTTGCTAACCTACAAGGCCATCAATATGACTGCACCTGCATACATATCCTCACTCATCAAGATATATCCCAGCTCGTGCTCTTAGATCCTTACAGGATATACAGCTCTCCTCCACACTAAACAAATGCTCTTATTTCCAGTTACAAGA
>WWET01002023.1:72618-90113 GCA_011038615.1 Limnodynastes dumerilii
CAATACCTAATTAGAGGCCTGAAGGGGAATAGGAAGGGGGCATAGAGGCCTGAAGGGGCATATGCTCATATAAAGGGGGGGGGGGCAGGCCAAACTTCGCCTAGGGTGCCCAGGGACCTAGCACCGGCCCTGCTTCCACACACACAGGTTTTTTGGATACAGTGGGGATCCGGAATTAGATCTCTGCTGACACTGGAGATATATTTGTAGCCTTGGTTTAAGGTGTGTTATATGCTCAATCATGTGGAAATAATTCACTGCGCAAATGAGGTTCAGTTGTTGTTCAGATCAAACACTAGTTTGGGTAGAAAAGTGATCATGACTGTGGAATGATTGTATTATTATTTATTTATTAGCAGGTTTTTATATAGCGCCAGCAGATTACGTCTCGCTTTACAATTTTAACAATCATTATAACAATACTGGGTGGTAACAAACAGACTGGGTGGGTAAGAGGGCTCTGCCTGCAAGCTTACACTCTATAAGACATTATGGATTGGTGCTTAAGGACAAGCGCTATATATCACACAATGGAACCAGTCAGCGTGTAAGGTAAAAGTGCTCAGTGCAATGTATGATCCAGTCACATAGAATTGTTTTAGTAGCAGGACTGAGGGTAATTTTAGTATGGAAAGTAAAGTTTTCAAGTTGTGTTAATTATTTAACAGAAAGGTAAACCGAATAGCACATTGGTTGTGAATTGGGTTGACAATTATTAAGCAGTAGGTTGTGCCAGTTGATAAGCTTATTTGAAGAGATGAGTTTTAAGGGAGCGCTTGAAAGTTTGAAGGGTAGAGGATAGTGTTATTGGGTGAGGAAGGTTATTCCAGAGAGTCGGTACAGCATGGGAGAAGTCCTGTAACTGTGAATCAGAGCATTTGTTTAGTGTAGAGGAGAGGAGTAGGTCCTGTGAAGATCTGAGAGAGCGAGCTGGGATATACCTTGAGATGAGTGAGGATATGTATGTGGGTGCAGTGTTAATGGTGGCTTTGTAAGTTAGCAAAAGGATTTTGTATTTGATTCTGTAGTATATCAGCAACCAATGTAGAGATTGGCAGAGTGGAGCAGCTCTATAAGAGCGTTTTGCAAGAAAGATCAGTCTAGCAGCTGCATGCAATATGGATTATAGGGGAGTAGTTTTATAATGTGAGAGTAAAATAAGAATAAGAATACGAGAGATGATTAGTGCATGAATGAGAGTTTTTGCAGTGTCTTGTGTGAGATATTTGTGTATTCTGGAAATGTTTTTTAGATGTATGTAACAGCATTTAGAAACAGTTTGTATATGGGAAACAGAGGACAGTTCAAAGTCAAGGGGTCACCTAAGCATTGAGCTTTCTTGTAGGTGGCAGATCATGGGTTTGAGTATCTAAGAAATTGCTGACCTGAGAATGGTGAACAGAAATAACTATTGAGATTTTTGTATTTCCAAAATCATTTTTACAGTTCTATGATTGGTTGTGTCATTGGGCCTGATCCAGACCTACGATGTGGCAGCGTTACATCGTGGCACTCCTCCTGGCACTCCTCCTGCCCTATCGTATTTACACTCCCTTACGCCGACTGAAGCCTACCCTAACTTCAGCCAGCGTAAGGGACTGTAAATACGCTGGGACGGTGGCGTTAGTAAGATAACGCCGCCCTCCCAGCCTCATTACCCTCCCTCCCCCCGCCTCCCTGCTCTAACCTCAGCGTAGTAACGCTGGGGGACGCCCCCTCCAGCGTCACTACGCTGCTCCTACGGACGCCCGATCGTAGCTAGTATGGCGGGCGTAGGTCTGGATCAGGCCCATTGTGAGTGGAAAACATAGCAACATAAAAGAAAAGAAATACAATTACTTTTTAGCTTTATTTTTTACTAAAATCTCTTTTTGCACATCAAGAAAATATAAGCAATGAAAATGTGTTCCTTTGTCTATTATGTGAGGTCAAGAAAGAGTAAATAATACATAACAGTTAGCAATATTTTATACATGAGGGAATAAAAAAGTATTGTGTGTACTTTAAGTAATAAAAAGGAATAATATGAACTTTATTTCTTGCTTGACATTGTGCCGTGCACATTATTATTTGAATAATATATTTTTCATTATGTATTCACTTTGTTCTTTACATAAAACACTTTTCAGTAGTAAGAGACATCACTGGGTGATACTTTGTTTCATTTGTTCAACATAATATATGTACCCTGAAGTGATATACTTTTATCGCTGTGTATTGTTTTTTAAATTCTATTAAAATCATTTATCCGGTATCTTGTAGACTGTTATCCTTTGAATCTACCTTTATTTTACATGTAAATGCTATTTGTATAAAGCTTTTATAAAATAATACTGTGCTATATCTACAATAAGAAAAATGTATGTATGAACAATCACACACAATGGGCTGGGTCCAGACTTAAGTAAGTGCTTGAAATTAGCTACTCCTGGGCTAAACCATGTTGATTGCAGGGGGAGTCAAGTTAATTGTATTCTTTGCATGCAGGGATATATCTTTGAATTGCTTACTGCACACAGATACTGACCAGCTTTACTATCACACTGTTATTTACACTTGGGATAGGAAACATCACCTCTCAACTCTAATACTGTTTGCAACAGATGAAGTAAAAGTAAAAAAAGTAAACAGAAATTGAGAGAAATAGTAGTGCCGGTGCAATGTCAGTTTATTAATACACAGTAAATAAATACACATAGATAAACTATGTGTGTGATAACACATCTATGTGTATTTATTTACTGTGTTTTTATACTCCATGGTGCAAGTTTCATATCATGGAGTGTTAAGCTAAATTGTAGACCATGAACAAATCGATAAAAGTACACTACATTATATGGACAAAAGTATTGTGTTAAGTGTTGAATTCTTGTGTTCCATTGCCACAAGTGTATAAAATCAAGAGCCTAGCCATGCAGGGCCTGAGTCACAGTTAAGAGTGAGTTAGGTGGTGACAGATCCGCACCTAACTCACTTGTGCTGCTCCCGAACCCGCCTCCTGTTTTTAGGGCTACCTGATCTTACCATGCGCAGTTTCATTCTTAAGAAGGAAACTATGCATGGAGGTCCGGATTACAGTTGAGTAGATTTCTTCTTAAGTACGCTGTTTTAAGAATTGAGATACTACGCATGCATACGCTTTGTAGATTGCGTAAGTGCGGTCTTTAAAGAAAGTGAGTAAGTACAGTAGGTTATTCTTAGTAGATATAATAAAGCAGTCTCAGTAGATATGGTGTGTTTTGTCTCTGTAGATATTCCAGTGTGTATATGCTGGATTACCCTCTGTAGATGTGTTCAGTGTGTCTAGATACGGTGGTCCAGTTTCAGTAGATAATGAGATATGCTCAATCTTTTCCCCCAGTATAGCTTTCATCGTTTAGGTGGTTACAATGAGATAAATAAGTATAAAGCTGTTTATTTGTATTTGTATTTTATTTTTGGCATAGAGGGACGTATTCAGAGAAGCGTTTCCACAGCGATTTCCGTGCGTATTTTTATGTACGTTTCAACTGCGCATGCGTGGTAACTTTATTTCCGTAGTTCACGTAGACTATACGTGCGAAAGTGCCTTGGAGACGAACCGTGAATCGCACATGGGTAAATACGCACGGATCTCCCACTTAAAAATACGCACGTGAGAATTTAAATAAAAATGGGCGGGGGAGGTATTTTAATGAAGGCGTGTGGGCATAGCAATCAATCCACGGAGCACCGAGCTTTCGGTGCTCCGGAAAGGTAAGAGAAAATAGTCCCCCACTCCTTCCCCTAATTCTAACCCTAACCCTCCCCTCTCATTTGCCTAGCCCTAACCTTCCCTTCCCCGCCGCCTGACCCCGGCCGTTTTCTCCCCGCCAGTTTAGAACTGGCTGGGATTTCGATTGCATATACCTCGATGAGGCATAGCAATCGATCCACGGAGCACCATACCTTCGATGCTCCGAATGGTAAGATAAAAAAGTTCCCCAACAATTCCCCTAATTCTAACCCTAACCCTCCCTCTCCCGTTGCCTAACCCTAACCTTCCCTTCCCCGCAGCCTGACCCTAACCCTCCCTTCCTGGCAGCCTGAACCTAACCCACCATCTCCCACAGCCTGACCCTAATTCTGCCTTCCCTGCAGCCTGATCCTAACCCTCCAATTCCCTCAGCCTGACCCTAACTGTCCCTCCCCCACAGCCTGACCCTAACCCTCCCTCCCTGCGGTCAGGTGGGACGGGGCAGAGGCAGGATATCGGTGGTGGCGGTATTTCCGAATAAGAATGGGTGAGTATGCCGATCGGATCTGATGGACCAGCCTCTTTTACGGAAGTCCAGACATATGGAACTCAATTCCGTACGC
This sequence comes from Limnodynastes dumerilii, assembly GCA_011038615.1. Classification (NCBI taxonomy): domain Eukaryota; kingdom Metazoa; phylum Chordata; class Amphibia; order Anura; family Limnodynastidae; genus Limnodynastes; species Limnodynastes dumerilii. The sequence continues at coordinate 76,957 of WWET01002023.1, forward strand.
AAGGACTTCCGACACGTAACATCTGGCATGCGTATGTCAGGCCGCAATTATATACACGCACGGTGCAGGCCAAACCCCCTCAAATCCATGACACTCCCCTCTCTCGGCTGTGCTCTCAGGGATTTCCGACTCCATAGACCACCTGTAACTTTCCGTGTGCAGTCTCGTGCGTATATGTCCTCCGTACATGCGTATCCTGATAATCGCGGGCCACTTTCCTTCATTTAAATGCCTGCCCCCACCCATTTTTATTTAAATTCTTCCGTGCGTATTTTTGCATTGCATATCCTGACGTATGTATCCACTTGCGATTCACAGGTACGTCCATGCGGCACTTCCGTGCGTATATTCAACGTCAATTGCGCAAATAAAGTTACTACGCATGCGCAGTTGAAACATACCTAAAAATACGCACGAGACTCACTGTGAAAATGGATCTCTGAATCAGACCCCTAAGCATCTAAGACGTACCTAAATGTATTTCTTTTTACAGTTGATTGGAATGAATGGTGTATCGCTGTCTTACATTCACATGACTATTTTTGTATTGACCGTTATTTTACATTTGCTTTTAATGTGTCCACTTTTAAATTATCAAGATCATAAACAAATTAGATAATGGCAATAAATTTAACAGTGTGTGTCATGTTTATGCTGATTAAATCTGTTGCCTTGCTTAATTTCCTGCTAGGTTTTACAGTGTATCTTTATTTGTATTTTATAATTCTAGACCGAGTTACGGAAGTCCACACTGACATTTATGTGACAAGCTTTGGACCGGTTTCAGACACTGATATGGTAAGTCATGGTATTTCTAATTCATTCTACCTATTGTTACAGCCATATTTATAACAACAGCTCCTATGGACCTGTAAAGAAAATATAATTACATGTATGTGCCATTTGCAACCCCAGAAGCTTATTAAAGTGTCTTTTTACAGCAGAATCAAATGTAAGTAAATACAGGCAAGCAGAAGATGCTAATTGTCACTTGCTAAATCTTGATGCTCCATTCACTGCCCTTTGGAGGTGCAAGGGAAAATTTGCATAGCGGTACTGGGGTAATGCACCTTATGGGTTCGATCTAGACCTGAATGTATGCTCAGTGGCTTATCCTGGTGTACTTCAGAATTGTGCATGGCAAGAAAAAATGTGCATGCAATTACGGAAATCCAGACTCAAATGCAAATCACTTCTGCAACAGCTTGTGTTCAGAGTGATGTTTTGTGGGAAGAAAGGGGTGGAGGGACAAAGTCATTGTATCGTAATGGCACGCTCATTAATTATAACTGAATCCAATACAGACCTGACCACACACAGAAGTATGCATAGTTTAATACATCTGCACCAGTCCAGGGATTGTCTACGTCCAGGAAACTGCTTGCGCTCTCACAAATCTGTAATGTGTGTTTTATGCTCTCTATCATATTGGCATCGGGAACCTGAACTGCAGTTGTATTGTATTATTTTGCTGTGAGATTTACAGCACACAGGATGCGTTTTTAGTTTTTGCATTCAGGTCAGGATCAGGCCGGTTATGTCTTATAGCATTCAAAGCACAATACAAATTAAAATTTTTATGGAATTTTTCATTGCAGTGTAGTGTACTAATGCTAGCTATAGACATATCAATGTGTGGCACTGTCAGGGCTGTATTAACCACAGGGCAATTGGGGCAGTTACCCTGGGGCAACCACACACATAGGCCCCCCACAAACATCCAGTCTTCAGTGCTTCTGCAGCTCTCGAGGAGTATGGATGTCTGTACTCTTAAGTACATTGTATCGCGACCTTGGCCGTGATAGTGACTTATGAGGAAGATTCATTTTTCAAATCAACCCTGGAAATTAGATTGAATTATTTTACAGAAATGCATATTTTGAGTGCCAAGTATAAATACCTTACTCTGAATGGAGGCCAATGAAATATACCTTCACAGAAAACACTTTTCGTTTCCAGGACAAACTACCACCTTTCACCATAAGAAAGCCAATAATATATACATCACGCTGAAAGGATGCCAAAAGACGCCTGTTTTATTCATATAGTTAAGTCAGGCCTTTTTCTACAGCCAGAAGGGTTGTCAGGAAGAACAAAACAATCAGTGCTACAGAATAACACAGTTAGTAAACAGACTTCAAAACAGCTAGGCCTGGTAACTGTCACATCTTGCTTCCTTAACACTTATTTAAGCCACAAAATGTCAAATATTGCTGAGTAAAAGGAGACAGAATGTGTTTAATTCCTGGCTGTTTCTGCCAAACTTGACTAAGTGGATGAACCATATTTTTAAAGTAAAGCTGTGCTGATTATCACAAAGAAAAATGATCTCTCTCACAGTTTGGCTTAAAGATTACACAGTTAGACTCTACAACTATGGGATAAGATAAATAAGAGAATTTACCATCAATCAGGTCCTTTTGTCACACTGTGAGTTATGCTTTTGCAAAAAGTGAATTCCTATTACATCTATAATGTTATTATTTTGTTTTGTTTAAAGTGGAGCTAAGCGGAATAATATTTGCTGTAGTTTCTGTTAGAAACATATAGGATCTGATTCAGACCTCCATGCGTTTTCCACAAATACTGACGCCTGAAAAGTCCACACATGAGAGTGTAGTGAACTCCCCTGTCACACTTATGTGTCCATAACCCTACCTTAAAATCTCTGCATGGGTCTACATTCCACTGACCACTTATCTTCATCTGTATGCCTGTCCTCTATCCCTGTGGATGAGGGCATAGCCATAGGTTCTTTACTTCCATCTAAAGCACATGGCTGCTATATATGGTTTCTGTACGGTCAGAGTTCACTATAAAGAATGATATATATGACACACATTAGATCCATCAGTTTGGTCACCCTGCTCCTGGTGTTTCTACATGGTCACACATATCCTTGTGTCATAACTTCCAGTACGTTTGCTAGATCTCTGTATTAAACCACTGATAACTCTTCCCTCTAATAACTTCATATTTCTTACTACAGCTCTTACCTGTTTTTCATTAAATATTTTATCCATTAAGGAAAACAAAAGGTTGAACCCCTTAGAAAGAGTCCAAGTGACTGCTTGTTGTGGTGCACTGAGTCTCAACTTCCAATGTAACCAAATTCCAAAAAATCACAAATACAAGCAGTGGTACAATTACTGAAATATTTATTTATCAGTTCCAGATAGGAATAATATATTAAACACCATTAATTAGGCAAAAATATTGGAACCCCCCCCCCCCCATAGAGATTCAATAAATGGCAAATAGCAGAGTGAATTAGCATATCATAAAGGTCTAACTGCAAATACAGCCACAATATGAGAATATAAACTCAGCCAATAGATGAGCCCATAGATTTGGAAAACCACGTTGCAACTCCCTGGTGCATGTAACTCAGGCACCATCCTACTCTGTTCCAAAGGGTGTCTGTCCCTGGTAAAAATTACTGGCCTCACAGCCAGGCTTCACTAGCTTGGTGTGGTATATAACCCTTCTTAGTAATCCATGCAAGCATCTTTGATTTCCCACCTAATAATCAAAATGTATTTACTTATTACAAGAATGCATAGAGAAAGTTTTAAAATTTACCCAGTCAACCAACTTCAGGTAATGACACTATTATAATTAGCATCTCATTAGGGCCTCATCCAGATTGAAATGTAAAGTGAATGACCAGTCAAGCAATAAACCTCAGTTTGATCCGCACTGAAATGCACCCTTTATTGGACATTCACATATCAATCAGAAATGTAAGTTCTAATGCTTCCTCGGTCACCTAGTATATTACCGTATATGACGGATAAAGCGCACCGCAAGATTTTTTTCTGTCATCGTGGCTAATTGAATTGTGCCCAAAGAGTGTTAATTATCAACATACTGTACTCAGATGTTACCATTATTTTATGAAGGCATAATCTTTATTTTATTTTTTATAATTCTTATGCATAACTGTACTGTTTTTAAAGTGTGCTGCACTGGAAAAAGCCATTCAGTAGCCTCAACCCATATTCACTTAATTGATTTTTCTTTGCCTTAAATTGTTCTTCTCAGCTGAGATTTTGGAAGTTCTGCTATGACAGGTTACCCGTTATTATCTCAAGACATGAGTAGCTGCTGTCTGGCCATTCTGTTACAGTAGTAGGAATTGCTGGGACGAAAGGTGGGAAAAAAGAAGAGCGTATACAAGGAAGAGAGCAAGAGAAGATGGAACCACAGCAAGTTTTTGCCTATCCAACATAAATGTTGGTAGAAATTAGGGAAAGGCCTCTTTACGAAAGAAAAAAACATTTGTATACTAATATCCTTATATATTAGTTAAAGTTTTGTGCTAAATAAATGACATTGCTCTTTGATGGTAATGGTGAACATGAAATGGTTACACCTGGAAAAAAAATGCATGCTGAATTACAGAAACATCAAAATATGTGTCAAGCGCTAAAGATTTATAACACAAACCTCAGTAAAAAATAAAAATAATTTATTAAGAACATACATACATTAAAAATAGATGAAGCCAAATTTGAAAAGTGGTATCACAAAAAAGCTTCTTTCTGTAATTAAATGTGAGCTCACTTTGCTGTATATAGAGGAATACTATAATCGCACCATATATAACCTGACCAGGCACTTTCCTATAATAGGACGCTAAGTCAGGTATCTGTTGATTTTGATAAAATCTGTCCTTGTTTTCCCGTCTTGGTGTATAGACGTGTATTGATATAATAAGAGCAGATAAACAATGCATGAACTGTCGACCAGGCATTTTCCTACATACCACGTAGGACGCTAAGTCGGGGTCTTTTTAAAGACTGAATGCTGAATTACAGGAAAGGCCAATTGCATCGGGTGTCATCAGTATTAGAGATGAGAGGTGATGTTTCCTAGCACAAATCTTAATCTAATCTAAACAGCATAAAATTGAAGCTGGACAGAATCTGTGTGCGATAAGCAAAAGTAAAGTATGCCCCCTGCATGGAAAGAATAACATTCATTTGACTTCCCCTGAAATTCAATATGGGTTTGCCCTGGTGTAACTTTCCTCCTCATTCCCTTTTATTTTTAATCTCTGGATCGGTCCAATATTGTTAATGCTTCATTATTCTTAAAGCATATAAATATATATATATTTTATTCCATTACAGGAGTACACAATTGATGTGTTTTTTCGTCAAAATTGGGAAGATGAAAGGTTGAGGTTCACAGGACCAATGCGTATTCTCCGATTAAACAATCTGATGGCTAATAAAATTTGGACTCCAGACACTTTCTTTCATAATGGGAAGAAATCTATAGCCCACAACATGACAATGCCTAACAAACTGCTACGAATCCAAGATGATGGAACTCTGCTGTATACAATGAGGTATTTTCTGTCTTCTCTTTATACTACTATGAGCTTATGATATTCTTATTTGTTACACTAAAAATGATAAGAAAAAATTATATACTGTAAAATGCATCTTAAAAAATTACATATACTTAAACATTTATTTTCTTATTGTGTATACTGTATGGTTGTCTGCAGGCATTTTCAAAGAGAATCTAGTTTTTGTCAAATTTTGTGCACAGAAAATGTAACAACAAAGTGTCCTGGAATTTCTTTCAGTTATGATTCACCCATAGAAAATCTTAACCATGTTTCACACCTGGGTGGTTACAGTGTATATTTGAGATCCACTTTCCCCTGACTAACTTCTAATTTCCATGAACTGTAATGGACCACCACTTATCTCTTAATCCATATAAAGATCTGTCATTGAAAGTCCCACATTAGGCTAGCAAATACATTTCATGATCAGCTATTGTATTGTGATGGCTAATCAACAAATATTACCTTAAAATGTAAAACAAAATACAGCTGGGCTCAGAAAAAGCCTTCTCAGCCATGTTGCATTTTTTGTGACATGGTGGTGAACCTAGATTGCAGCCTATTATTAAATGATTAAAATTGTATTTACCATTTAGCAGCTGCTGGCTTCCTGCAGAGATCAGACAATGGACCAATTCATAGGATGGGTCATACATTCTTTCTGTAGGACATTGAATAGGTAACATCAGCTCCATTGCCTGATATCTGCAGATAACTGGTAGCTGCTAATTGGTAAGTACAACAACAAAGTTTTAATGATTTCTAAAACCCTATTCAACTTTCCCCAGCAGGTGGGCCCGCCATGCATGCAATTTCCCACCATGTATGGCAGAATATTCCATGTTTGGGGAAAGGTTTAACTGAACACAACTGTATTAGAGCACTTGATGTACTCTTCTAAAGTTCTCAAAGTTTGACCATATAGATTGCTTTACACCAGTGTCTATCTTTGTATTCTTTTTCTGCTACATATTGAAGTCTATTATGCTCCTGTAGATTATCTTTAGATGTAACTTTCTGATTCACTATAAGCAGTGCACTTGTGATTTATACTGAATGCAGTCTGGTCTCAGGCGATTTCAAAACTCCTACCTGTTAAAATCCTGCTCTTCACATAATACATCAAGCTCTTAGCAGATCTCTTTAATTTGTTCTTTTTTCAGGTAAAAATGTGCTCTGTACTGGGATTTCTATTCATGTTTAATGCCTTATATTAATGCAACTGGCTTTACAAAAGCCAAGTCTCAAACTTGCTTGTCAGTGGGATAATTTTAAAACATTTTTGTATAAGGATGTGTTACTTAAGTTGTCAATGTTGATTGTTTTATGCTTTCCATTAAGCTTCACTTTTCAAATAATGGGCTAAACGTGCTGGCATGTCCCCAGTATTTAGCCTTATATTGGATGGTGATTTAAGTTCCCTACATGAGAAAATATATTTCATCTTTTGAAAAGACAGCAGGAACACCTGTCAAGTTCATCGAGTATATGAAGTAAAAGATTAATTATACTTGGCAACAATTTCTATTAAATATTAAGTTCTTGCCTAACTTTTGGTGCATCCTATAATTCATAATAACTTTTTACAATTGATCCTTTTTGGAACATTATTCATGCCTTAAATAAATATTCAAAAATAGTTTTCAATTTGAAAACTCTACTATAATCTATGCTTTTATTTGCCTGGTTTTACCAGAAATCATCTTCTTGTAAAGTTCTGCAAGACTTTCCTCTGTCGTTTTAAGACAAGTCTTGGATTTTCTATTATGACATTCTAGTGTTGTCTCCTATCTGTCATTGAATTCAGAATTTCTGTTACAACTCTCTGGTAAAAACTCTGCTACAACTTTTAAGACACTCACTGAATTTTTAGCAAACACGCAGATGGTTTCTTTCCATAAATCCTTGATACATGTGGCCGAATCCTGACCTTGCGAACGTCAGGCCACTTATGCCCGCAAAGTGTGTAAGTGGCCTGATTTGACTGGAGAGCACATGCATCCTCCAGATGTTACACTAGAGTTACGATTGTAACACTAGCGTAGCAAGAATCATATAGAACTTAATTCTGTACAAGCCCATTGGCAAATAAATGGGCTGCGCTTCCCCTCTGCTCGCTAAAGTGGGCAGGGATAAGCATGCTAATTGTACAGTGTGGAGCGCTGATCCACACAATTGACTTAAGCCAGGCTTATGACAGCTTAAGCCCGCACCGAGAGAGGGAAGTGACGGGGTGTGTACTCCCCTCTCTCTGATGGACAGACCCCCCCCTTCCTGCACATAAGGAAAGCATGCAGGGGTCTGGATCCGGCCCATAGTTTTTAGAAGTCCGTGTTTCAGACACTTATCCTTAACTCCACCCAGTCCTTGGGTTTTCCTGCATTCTAAACCATGCAATCTATTGACCTTGGATACTTACCTTCTAAAAATGACTGGCCATGTCCTTTTCTAAAAATCTCGTTCAGCAATACTGATATATCTTTTCTGTGGGCCTTAAATGTGCTTAGCATCTGAATTTGTGAAGTCAGCCGTTAGGGAGTAACCACTGTGCAGGACTTGTATTATATATTTGTACTGTTTTTATCTTGTATATGCTTGGCCTTTTTGAGGTCTATGCTCTATTCACATTAAATCAGGTGTTTAGAAACATTTATTATAGGTTGAGGAACTATGTATTATCTGTGCTGAGTGTTTTATGTTTGTTAGTTTTTTATAGCTAGTTTTGAAGTTTAATTTCTTTCTTCTCTCCTAAAGAATAGAATAATTCCATTTTGTTTTTGTTTTTTTGTTTTTTTTGCAATTACAGCACAGCAAAGGATGTTACAGGGGAAGGAAAGAGCTACTTATGTATCCCAAGAGTGACTAATGTAGCTCTCTAAGGGTATTTAATAGACCTGTTCAGACCAGAGGACACACAATTTCTGTATTGTTTCATTACAGTGAAAGTCCAATTCCAGGATAATTATGATGATGAAGCCACATCTATATGAGACCATTGGGTGAACATATGCTTTACCTATCCTGCCAGTAAAGTTATGTAAATGATGTTTATGCTGTGTTCCCCATTATTTGGCAGGATGAGCATCTGTAGTATAGAGTAATATTTAATGAAATAGCAATTTTAAAGAGCCTTAGAACCAGATTCCATATAAGGGTCTCTTCCAACCTATAGAACTGGAAAAGGCAGTATTTTGAGAATGTTGCAATTTTAAATCTAGATCTTTAGGATTCTATCTTCTTTAGTGATGTGCACTGTGACGTTGTTACAATAGCAGGGCAGGTCATTAGACCCGGGTCGAGGCACACAGCCCCTTTCACACTGCACCTTGACACAAGTTGTTGCGGCTTGCAATAGTTTCCAGTACGCCTGCGCTCTTTCAGGAGCCTCCGCTCTGCCAAAGAATCACTGACACGTTTCTCCGTTTTTACAAATCCTACTTTACTAAAATCTAGCATCTTTGTTTTGGGTGGTGGTCTCTTTATACTAAACCATACTGCTTGATAATCACTGTATCCTAGATTTCAACCACAATTCCAATATTCTGTTGCCAAATCTAAGATTGCGCCTTGGCTGTCTCACCAATTGCTTGAAGGACAGTTAACAGCTAATCTTTAGCCTATCCAGCTCATAAGATAACTTTCAGTTCAGGCACTTAACCAAAAAACAGACAACAAAAGGCAGGAAAACTCAGCAGTCACTGTTATTTTATGAATAATTATTTCCAGCAAATGTGTCCTAGAATCTTATTAGCATTTGATATTACATTCAAGTAATGAATCCCATTTTGTATTGAGACACCTGCCAATAATTTATGATGCTTTATGGGCTTGGCAGTCACTCCCTGGATCTCTCAAGCTTATTATACAAAGCTGTCTCTTTGTGGTCTGACACAAGCTTTTTAAGTCCTTTCAATTGATTGATTGTCCTAGAATATCCTATGAAATAGGATAATTTGACTATCGTGTCCTCGTTTTATCCTATTACAGGGAAGCAAGGGATAGCTTTATAACATTAGTAAAAGGCTAAAATGCCTCAACATTTAGATGCCTTATGGCTTAGATAGGAATCTCTTTAGCAATATAGATTGTACCAATATGGCCAATGTTTCAAGTTGCACTTTGTTACCGATATACGAGTAAGCGGCAGTGATTTTTTTTCCTTTATACTAAATTACTGATTCTGTAATGAATGGGATTCACAGTGACCTCAATTCCTAAAAGCAGATCCAAAGAAATTCACATTTGTATATTCCTCAATATATCCCATTGAAACTGTCAACAGTTACAAAATATATACAGCATGTTCAGTGGGTAGAATTTCAAAGTTTAAGCATCAATCAGATTGGGGCAGTATGTTATTTGCCTCTACAATAAATAGATTTTAAAAGAAAGAGTAGCAATCAATATGATCAGAGTCAGGGGAACTCTAAATCCAGAAAGCCTGGATGGTAATTATTGTCCGTACAGAAAATGCAGAGCCTGGGTAATCATCTTTTATTGGCAAAAATTGATCTTGAAATATTGGTTTAAGCCATATTTCTCTCTGGTGGTTGAACTGAGAAAAAAAAATGATGAAACAGATGCATTTAGAACTCAATAACTATATAGAGCAAAGAAATAGCGGAACACAGAAGTAAAGGAGACTCTTACTGAACATCGCCATATTTTATTATTGAAGCTTTTATTCTGCGGGAATTTTGCAGGAATGTTCCCGTGAGACACTTTCCAGCATTTGCTTTACATGATTTTTGGTCACCCTTATGTTCCATATTTATATATTGTACATTAGAAAACAGAACAGTTATTTTATGTATATAATAATCTTTGGTCATCATCAATTATTTTGAATGGGGTAGATCCTCGGTAACGGCCGACAGGGGAATTACGTACATGTAATTTCCCTGTTTTGAAGTTGTGCGCATGCGCACAACCTTCTTACAACACTGTAAGGGCCGGCTCTTACAAAAAGGGACTTTCCTCCCCATTCCCATTACGCATGTCGTATCACCGCCGTAAAAGCAGAGATATACATGATAATGAGGGGACGGGGCAGAGGAAGCCCCGTTACGATCATACCTGATCACACGTAAGTGCACTCCCCGCTCCGATCCGGCCCAATGTCTGTAGTAATATTTGTTTTTACCTATATACATTTATTCTCCTCCCCTCAAAAAGAAATGCTAAAAATATTATTAAAACAACTATTTTCAAAAGACGAAGCTAACTTTTAAATAATAAGTCGTGAAAAAAATACTACAATGAATGTAGAAATACAAAAACATCAATCAAATGCTGAACAATTTTTAAACTACAATACCAATAAAAGGGAGGCAGAGAAAGTATTGCGAAGGACCTACTGTCAGTGGAGGCTACCTACTCCATGTGGCAAACGCAGAAGAGCTTGTGGATTGCACTTTACTGTGAGGCACATCCCTTGCCATCATCATTTTTATCAGCCTTAGCCCCACAGTCTTAAAACCATTTGCTGTAAGTGATATAAGATTGATTACTACGTAGTCTGTCATTTAAACCACAACAAATGCTGACCCCAGAATGCTTAGCTTGGCATAGTATTCCGTGAAAGACATTGAAGTGATTGGTTTAGATGTCATAGACCGAAGCAGTATCATAATGTTCCACTTCAACAGTACGCTTCACGCCTTTTTACTTCAAATCTCAGAATATTGACACCACAACTCTGACAAATCATCTCTTATATGTTTTGTTTTTGTCAGCTTCACAGCAGTTCTACAACTGTCAATTGTAATGTAAAAACATGCGCAGCATATATTTCTTGTGTTGATGCTACTCAAGCAAAACACTTTCAGTTTTGTATTCAACAGATCGCTTTACAAACATTATATAACTCAAAAAATATTCCACATGATTCGTGCAGACATAAACCTTTTCATTTATCCTACATAGGCTATATATATAATATATACACACACACACACACACACACACACACACAAAATCAAAGTTGCTCAATCAATTTATAGGTAACTGTGAACAGGAGCATGAAAGGCAGGGGTAATCTGCTAGCAACAGAAACATAAAACTATAAACTGATACCATAAAGGTAATATTTAAGCTCGCACATCAGAAGCTTTGATCTGTAAAAATTTTTATAAAACATCAATACAATCTCCAACTTGAAAAAGAATAAAACATGCAATTCTGCTGGGATTAATACATTAGAGGCATATTTATGTATGATTATTAGAATAAGTCCATCCTATTGCCTGATGAATATTTGGTTAGCAGCGCCGCCCTTTTGTGAGTGACAGCAATCTCACTCCATGATAGTGCTGAATCTGCAGCTAACCACAGCATACAGTGGTATATCATGACTGTATTGCTTAATGGAATAAATCAATGAAAGGCCTTAATGGTCGTAATTGCATTGCTTTTTGGATTGGAGTGGTAAAGTTTTGAAGGGTTTTTTTTTTATGTCAATGTACAAAGCTTTAATCAGACATAATAAACCACAAGAGCCTTTTGTCTATGGAATTCCATAACTTTTTATATACTTAAGTTTGTATTTTTTAACCTTAGAAAAATAGACATTGGGCCGGATCAAGACTTGTGTGTGTCAACCCATTTACGCACGCAAAGTGTGTAAGAGCCCTGATTTGACTGGAGGGTGCATGTGTATCAAGCATCGTATGGAACTTAGTTCCCTACGAGCCCTTTTTTTCATTTATTTACTCTTTGTTTAGATACATTATTGGCAATATAATATAAATATAATATAAAAAAGATACTATCTTAATCAAGGAGAAGAAGTTGGTGTTATCAGAGAGCTAAAGAGAGAGAGAGAGAGAGAGAGAGAGAGAGAGAGAGAGAGAGCAAGGCAGAATTTAGATAAATTGAGCAGAGAGGAGAACGATGAGAGAGAGAAATAGAAATAAATATGTTAAAAAATACAGCAGAAATGAACAGAATAAAGATAAGATAACTAAACGAAAAAAGAAAAAACAGGGCAAACTGCAATGAGGGCTATAGTTACACAATGTCCTTAGCTAATAAGGGATAGATATTCCACTGCAAAGATATAAGCCAGAGCACTTGTAATAAAGAGATTAGTTATGGCCAATGATCAGCACTAATCTAGTACCAGATTCACACACAAGAACTACTTCTCTGGTCCCCTCTCCTGAAACGCTCCGGTTTTTAGGTGCCTAATGGCATTTACGGGTGATATAGGGCAACCTTCAGTAACCGTAGTACGCAGAGAGCATGGCTCCCTTCACCCTCCCGGGGTAATCTACATTCCCTCCCCCTACCCACTTTACCTATCTTACCCCGGAGCCTGCAGTAACATGCCTCCCCTTACTTTAAAAGCTATGGACCGTGTTCACAATTAAAAGACAGACCGCACCTAAGTCACCCATACTGCCCCTGGACGCACCCCCGTTTTTAAGGAACCTTATGGCACTTAAGAGTGCCATTGGGTTTCCTTAAGTAACTGTGTATATTTTCCTTCTTAAGATAGTTGTCGCTTCCTTGTTTATGTAATCATTCAGTCGAGACATATTTAATGCTGTACAATCTATTTGCATTTTTACTGTGTAAGGGATTATGCGCCATACATACTAACCTTACATAATTTACATAGAAATAGCAAAACATTCCTTACACATTAATTGAAAGATAGCACTTCCTTCAACAAGGTTATTGTATACATTACTTTAATTAGATTCCACATAACCCTAAGAGAAACATAGGTGTTTCCTCCAATTATATTTATCAGATTAGATTATACATATATGTATGTATGTGTTTGTGTATG
>WWET01002023.1:114510-142668 GCA_011038615.1 Limnodynastes dumerilii
AGCTACGGCCGCCGTCGCTAGTACGGCGGCCATAGCTCTAATGCGCATGCGCCGGGCAGATGTTGCCCGGCGTCACTATGGAAACGCCTGATCCATAGTAGCGCCGTAGGGACGCTGGAGGGGACGTCCTCCAGCGTCCCTACGCTCACGTTACTGCTGGTGGGCGGGGGGAGGTAAGTAAATGAGGGTGGTAGCCTTCAGGCGGCGTAAGGAAGGGGCCATACGCCCGCACAGGGGGAGTGCCAGGGGGAGTCTGCGATGTAACGCTGAGCGTTAGCACGCTCAGCGCTACATCGTAGCTCTGGATCAGGCCCAATGGCCAGATCCAGACCTACGTTCCCTTTACATTTCATCGCGTATTTACTATGCACTGCCCTCGGCTGTATGTACTTTGGCTGTTTTACGCTTGTCAATCCCTACCTTAACTTTTCAAAGCATAATTACTGACTTATGTATAGGCTTCATGTACGTAAGTGTCTAAGCACGCCCATACTGTGCGATTTAAATGCCCAAAAGCATAATTACGGGTGTCATATGGATGTCGCGCTGCGATGTAACGCTGAGTATAATTACTGACTTATGTATAGGCTTCATGTACGTAAGTGTCTAAGCACGCCCATACTGTGCGATTTAAATGCCCAAAAGCATAATTACGGGTGTCATATGGATGTCGCGCCCCTTTGTTCGTAGTTACGCTGTTGATACGAGGCTGGTACATACGTTCAGAGTTACATGGCGTAACATCTGCCGTGCACATGCGCAGTACATACAAAATAGCGATTTTACGTCACTGGCTAGCATAAATACACTAGCGTACTTAGTACTGGATCTACCCCAATGTCTATTTATTGATTAATAAATACACACTGGGCCAGATCCAGAACTACGGCCATCTTCCACAGACAGCCGTAATTAATTGAACAATAGCTACTGTGCATGCGTAGTAGCTATTGTACGTAATCTGTGTATTGTTTCTATACGTAGATTGCGTATATGCGGTCTTTTATTCCCCATCATGTGCCTCCAACCCTCAGTATTCCCCATCATGTGCCTCCAGCCCCCCTGTCAGTATTCCCCATCATGTGCCTCCAACCCTCAGTATTCCGCATCATGTGCCTCCAACCACCCCAACTTACCTTTGTGTCCCTCTTTCCTTCCTCCTCCGCGGCGCTCTTTTGACTTCTCACTTGTCAACTCTCCTAGCTCCGCAATGGCCGGCGTCTTCTGGCAGACACTTTGCTTCAACATATATACAGTCCTATAGATACAGTACATATACTGTACCTACACATTACACCCTCACCGTGCCCACATACTATAACCACCCATTACTCCCCCTCACATACTATAACCACACATTACCCCCCCTCACATACTATAACTACACGTTAGCCCCCAGTCTGAGCACTGAGTATGTGACAATACAGTGTACAGGGAGTCCGGGAGATCTCCCAGGATTCCGGGAGTCTCCCGAACATTCCGGGAGACTTGGCAACCATGACTTAAATTATATACATAAATTGAACAATGAACCGACCGTCTACTGAATTTTGATGGACTCATTTCCTTTTCCTGTAGCCCCAATAAGTCTCTTACCTCTTTGCTGTTTTTCCCTCTCTTCTTCCTAACACTCCGTCCTCTGCGGCGCCTCTGCTTCTAAATGATGCTGGCGTAACTACGTCAGTGTCACGCTGATGACGGCGCTGATGATGCCATAGCAACACATACACAGTGCCTGGACGCAGCGGTCCGGGCACTGTGTATGTGACAATACAGTGTCCAGGAATAATACTATTCCCGGACATTGTATTGTCTCCGGGTGCTCTCCTGGGAGTCGGCAACCATGATCTAACTACTATTGCTAATCTATGTTATTGTTAATCGATGGATAGATAGATGGATAGAGAGAGATGGATAGAGAGAGATGGATAGAGAGAGATGGATAGAGAGATAGATAGATAGAGAGATAGAGAGATATGAGAAATAGATACACAGATATGAGATACAGACAGACAGATAGATTGATACTCAACTTCACTTCACCCTAAATTATCTCCCAAACACACACACACTGTCCACACAAAAAGAAAGAAACCCACCCACTATTATTATAATAACTCTCTTTTCTTTAGTTCACACTATTATAAGCCGCCTCAGTTCATACCTATAGTATACCTATCTCCTCTCCATTCACATTCTATTCATTCCACAGTAACACCCCTGCCTCCAGTTCGAACATTATCTGTGCTGTGTTGAATATTCTCTCCTTCAGCCATGTGGTATCACAATTATTGACATTACTGATAACAGTTATTAAAATCAATTAAATTTGAAAAGAAGACATAACTAATAACATCAAAATAGATGCAATTGGTAATGGGCGTTACTAATATAATAACATCATCTAGGTTAATATCACTAAACCACCAGAATGATTGTTATCACTAACGTGATCTCAATAAGTGCTAAAGCCAAAGCTTTCACTATGGTCTACCTGATGGACAGAATTATGATGGTGACGTAACTAATGACATTTCAGTCAGTGACATTACTGATGATAGGTTATATGACTGATGACAGCAGGGTCATTCAGTGGACCATAAGGAATTGAGAGCTGGAGATTCCACTGGTCTAAATTAACAGAATGTGTCAGCATGCTACACATATTGCCCCCTGCAGTATATTTTATAATGTGTGTTTACAAAAGTGATGAATTTTTCCAGTTTGGTCTGCAGGAATTAAAAGGGCACATTTTATTGGTAGCACATATTGGGCTTAGTCTTTTATAGAATTGCCCTTTTAAAACTAGGCAATAAATTAAAAAATAATAAAAACTTTCTCTTTTTTTAAATGTGCTTATCATTTAATATTATTAATATGTATAAAATGGAAAAAAAAGATATGTATTTAGGGATACAGTTCCAGCACCTGTAAGGAAATTGTGCTCCAACAGCCAAATAATAATAATACCTGGGTGTCACCAGCAGCACCAAGGGAGATAAATAAACCTTGGCGGGTGATATCCATTGCGCATCTTTTTTACTTTATGTATAAAATGCATTAACACATTAATATGCATAAAATAAACCTCCTTATATTTATATTCACATAAGAGACAGCGGATCTGATGCTGAGTTAGGAGAAAAGGAAAGAGAATGAAGCCTCATGTTGACCAAACCAAGGGGGATGTGGGATCTTCTGTATTTATACATAAATTGTGCATCTATAAAGCACTTGTTATACCAAGACCTTTCATATTTACAAATACAGGAACATCCCAATAATGTTATCATTCTATAGCATAACCGAGGTGAGGTAAGATTACATTTCCCTATCTGCATCCTGATTATATTTTATTATTATTATTATTATTATTATTATTATTATTATCATTATTATTATTGGGCTGGACCCATAGTTTTGCTAACGGCGTGTTTTCCGTTCCCTAGTACCTAGTACTTCTAGGACAGAATTCTGGATCCAGAGGATCCATCCTGGGGAATCCGACGGGAGGGCAGGAAAGAGCTAGAAGCTGCAGGGGGAATTCATCCCTCACATACAATCCACATTTGCTCACTGCCCCATTTAACTTGGGGACGGGGCATGGATTTTAAGGTAGAGACCTGGGAGCACAATCCTGTATGAGCAAGGGGAGTAGAGTTTAGGAGGCTGTAGGGATCCGTCATTATTATTATCCTTTAATTATATGGTGCCATTCAATTTCCATAGAGCTGTATCCCAATCAGGTTACCCTGGATGTAACATTTAAAGAGGTCTTCTCTTCCTTTCCTGATGGCCTAATTCATTTGGCATCAGTATTATTGTCTGTCCTCCATCCATGTCCCATTCACGCAAAACGACCTTTTTAAATTTAACATTGCATTTCAAATTACACATTTGTTTTCTAAACCTACTTAACATTGTACTTTTTGCATTGTCATGCTTTTATTCTTTTATACAGCTGGTGCAGGTTTTTTTCATTGCCACATGCAGACTGTGCTTTATTTTACTGCTGATGTTGTGCAGTGATAAAAAAGTCTCTTAGGTTGCCTTCTAGTTGACAATGAAATCTCCTACCATATTAAGATTCTTCCCATGTCTTTGTTGTTATTAAAGATGTTGTCCAGACCCTGAAAAAGAAAAAAAAAATGTTTGTTTCGCTTATTGAAATATATTCTTGAAAAGCACTAGATGTTACAATTCCACCCCTCAGGGAAATGTCAGGATAAATAAAACATTCTGTTTATTTTGTATTGTCTATATGTACTTTATATATGTTAAGAAAAAAACAGACGTTTCACATATTTGAAATCAGCCTACAGCATTTTATAAATAAGAGACAACCTTGCAAACATATATTTTATAATCAAATGTTTTGATTTACAACCAAATGCCTTTGACAAAAGTTATGAAGTTTAGCAAGATGAAAAATTAAGTGACTTAATAAATTAAGAAACAGCAAATACATTCAGACAGTTATATCAAAGGACCTATAAATCATTAAGATAGATGGACAAACAGATAAGGTTTTTAAATAATAATAATAATTATTATAGTAATATTAATATATACATCAAATAACAGGGAAAACTAATTTGTGTATTATACCTTTTTTTTATTATGATTACTTTTAGTTTTACTACTTGTCATTCATTTTATTTTTAGCAATATAAAGTATTTTATACAGGTAGTGAAGACTTATTCATAAGAAAAATTAATTGGCTTTTAAAGATAGCACTAGAGCATTTTTAAAACACAATGGTGGGAACCCTTAATATATATTTGTCCTATTTTTTTATTAGCATTTCATAAATATTTAAGAAAAATTGACAACGCTTGTTTAGAAAGAGAATTTTATTGAATTTATGTATCAGAGATTTCCTGGTTTTGCATTAATGACATGAATATACTATGCATAATGTAAAGCCTCTAGTTAGGTTTACAGCCATTCAAATGAATTTTAAATATTGCATCCATTTCACATGCCATCGTGCTTTGTGTAACTTCCTTCTGATATTTATTTGAAATTTTAATTTTAGAAGCCGGTTATATAAATGTGTGATTCTATATATTAGTCCTTTTCCTTTTGAAAGAATACTAAAACACACACAAAAAGAATAAAAAACATTAATTTGTAAGGTCATTCAAGAAAGCACCAACACTGCTTTAATACATGCTGCATATTGTTTGGGAGTATTACATCTATATGACATATGTTGATCCTCATTCTGGGTTTGAGCACAAAAAAAAGCAAAGGGACTAATCCACCTTTGTTCCTTGTGCTCTGCGCTTGTGTAAGGGAATGTTCCATTATACTGAAATGAGTAAGTGTGTACGTGCTGCTGTGAGGGCATTAGCAGCCTTTTTTTCCTGCGCTACCTCCTGATATACTGCACCAGTTCAGAACTGGTGTAAGTGTAAGACAAAGGAGATTTTCATTCATTACATGATCCTATTCTTAGTTATTACACAGCCCTACAGTTTGTACAATAATAAAAAAAAAATACAAATTTGGGTGTGGGTCTCGGCTGATAACGGCCCTATTTCCAAAGGGCCTTTCTCTTCCAGAAGGTTCTTAACTGACAAAAAAATCGATTGGTTTTGCCCTGCCGAATGGTAAGTGTAAATTTAACCCATGCCCTAACCCTCCCCTTCCATTACCCTAACCCTCCTCTTCCATTACCCTAACCCTAAGCCTCCACTTCCATTACCCTAACCCTAACTGTCCCTTCCCCACAGCCTGACTCTAATCCTCCCTCCCCCGCAGCCTGACCCTAACCCTCACTTCCCCGGAGCCTAATCCTAAGACTCCTATTCCCGCAGCCTGAACCCAAGTCAAACCCTAAGACTCCCCTCCCTGTAACTTGACCCTAACCCTCTCTTCCCCAGAGCCTAACCCTAAAAGTCCATTGAGGTTACCCACCTCTCTGGTGGGGTCTGCGACATACGGTGGGAGCGACGGGTCCAGTAAGCAGTGCATTCCAAAAGATTGGGTAAGTATGCCGATTGGCATACTTACCCATTCAAAAAATGTCTCTATCTCTACCCAGAGACTGACAAGGATTGGATATTATACTGCAATGTATAGTCACACATTCTGCTCAGGCATTTAAAAAAATAATAATTTCAAAGAGTTTTTTTGTTTTTAATAAATCTATAAATTCTGCATTATACTTCTTAGCCTATTTCTTTATACATATTTGCATATTTAAAAAAAATATGCTCTTTTTCAGTACTGATTATTCAGAGATGCTGCTGCCTATGATCTAAATAGGGCATATGCATTTTCAACATGGTTCTGTACTTCCACTGAGCTAAAACTCTGGTTCAAGTCCAGTGTCAGGTCAGCAAGTTTCACAAATGCACCTTTGCAGACTTTTATGTCCTCTTTATTCTAAAATGTAGCTTACTATAAACAGCTTATAAGTCACAAATAGCAATCTACCTCTTTAGAAATTTACATTTAAAAAAAAATGTTTGCCCTCTTTTCTCATAATTTTAATACATTTCAAATTTCCAGAAATAATATTATCTGGTCTTCTACCAGAGCCTAATATCACTGAATAAGATTGAAGAAATGGCTCTCAGTTTTGGTATTTGTTTTTGTAATAATATGTAATGCCCTCATGTTGAAAAAGTAAAAAAGTAATTGTTATCGTGAGCACAATAACAGATTACAGCACCTTTAGCAGCAATAACTGCAGCCTGACATTTCCTGTAATCATTGATCAGCCTTTTACATTGCTGAGGAGGAAATTGTTGCTCATTTCACTGCTGTAACTCAGTGACATTTAAACATTTTAAGCATTTACTGATTGTTCCAGTCCCTGCAACAACATCTCATTGAGTTTTATGTCTAGACTTTGACTTGGCCAGTCCTCAACTACATTGCTTTTGCTTCAACCATTGTAATGTAGACGTGCTCCTGTTTTTCATTTATATTCTTTCTGCATTCAGCTTCTCTTCAGGTAAAGTAACACTGGCTTTACACTATTTTGTATACCGCAGAACGTAACTTCAATGGCTTTAAGCAACTTCAACCCTCTTGATATGAGGTTCTATCAGTATGTTGGTAGTATTTTATAAAACATATAAGATGACCCATGTTGACTACTCTATTTCAGATGGCTACATAAACTTTGTCTTTGGTGGAGGTTTTTTAAGACTTTCCCTTTTTCCTTATGTTGATCTAGGAAGACCATGTATGTTATAAATTTTATTCAGTTCATAAGGGTAAAGCTCAGTGCTACAGTGCAGGGCATATGACTGAGGGGCCTGGAAGAGAGCTTGACTTGTTGCAGCCACCCACAGTACAGACTGAGCGTGTCTTAAGCTGCCAACCTTTAACTGCTGCTTACAATGACCAATTGGCAACCACATTGCGCACAATCTGGATATAGGTGGGTACGTTGCTAGTTGGCCGGTGACTAGATAGAATTTACGTATTTAGTTAAAGCTAGGGTGGCCCGGTGTCATCCTGACATGATTGTGCCATATTTTTGATGGCTTTTACAATAAAACCAGTTTTACAGCAAGAAGTTGTTGTTTTATGTTTCTTATGCCGGCTGCCAAAATCAAAGAATATATACCTTATAAGGGAAATTACGATTACCATTCTCTCCAGCTTCAGAACAATGCATTGGTTGCTTTCATACAACCTTCATTTACTGCCCTGAATAAATTAGCATATTAAAACAGGTTGGCATAGTAGTATTCTCTAGGCTATGTATCCACAGCTCTGTTGCATTATGAATTCATAGAGTCACAGAGCCTTGAAGGCTTAAGGATCCCAGTGTCACCTTTTTCATTTCTTTCACAGTAATCCATGTGTGTATAGTGTACAGAGCAGATAAACGGACACTTGATATAAATTCCGCATCCACTTGTTTGCAGCTATGAAAAATGGCTCATTAGATTTCCATCTTTCAGGTCACTAATAAGCGCATCTGTGATAAATGTTACCCTTTCCATGTAAAGAAGACTTGGTAAAAAAAATATCAGTTTTAAGACATATGTGACCTGATTTGTCAATTTTGTATTTATCATTTTTATATATTGGTAAAACCCTATCTGTAATGCTTACATTAAGCACCTGTGTCTCAGCCGTTCAGTTACAGTAACTTGAAGAGTAAACATGGTTTACCATATTTTCCAACTTTCGCAGTAGGCAAAGGGAGCCAAATAAAACCCCTGCCATTTGATATGCCGAGATTCTAAGCAAATATGCCCCTAAATGATCCTCATTTGTCATATTGACACCCCTATTGGGATGCTCTGCTCCTTTCACAGTCCATTTAAAATGAGACACTTGGAAGGTATCGTTTACAACACAGCAGGCTTTCTATGTACTAGCCACTATACATTGTCCCACTTAAAGACTTTACAGAAGAAGATGTATAGAAATAGTTTGCTTCTAGTAGTTTAAGGCTCTTGCAGCTTCTTGAATTAGAGGAAGTTTACCCAGTTTGTAAGTATGTAAATCTGTCATGATGGGGAATACTGGGGAGTCTGGAGACATATTAATGGGGAATTATTGAGGAGCTGGAGCCATATGAATGGGGAATACTAGGGAGCTGGAGACATATGATGGGGATAGTGGGAGCTGGAGAGACATGTTAGTGGATACTGGGAGCTGGAGAGACATGATGGGGATACTGGGGGCTGGAGAGACATGATGGGGAATACTGGGCAGGCTGGCAGCAACATATGAATGGGGAATTACTGGGAACTGAAGAAAAATGGCAAATGAGACTTTATTTTCCTTGCGGCCCACACAGTCTTGGATTTTTTGGGCCCAATTGGGGTTTTGAGTTTGACACAGTGTAGTTCCTGCTCTTGGACGATGACATGGCATTCTGGGAAGTCTTAACAGCAGGGATTTTATTTAATTTTAAAATGTTTTTTTTCAAAATATATGCAGTTATAGGAGCGTTATGTACTCTTACCTGTTACTAGATGTTACTAGAAGTACTAACCAGACGTTGCAACTAATGCTTTCATTTTAGGGCACATGCTGTGCACATGGCCTATCATTCATCATTTTCTAAACAGCCTGTCTACAATAGATAGAGTAGGCTTTTAGCTTAGTGATCATTGATCCCATATCTTAGCTCAGTTATCTCTATGTTCACAGAGGAATGAAAGCAGCATTTTAGTGGTGGGTAAATGGTACTTGTCTATATATTACTGATTCTCTTAATGAATTCATGACCATTTTTTTTTTACAGCTACAAAACACAACATGATCATTTGTTCTACAAACACTAAGATTAATGTTTTCTACATGTTTTATCTTGAATTTTCCCAATAATAAAAATGGTAGCAGTTATGTACCGGATCCAGACCCACGCATATTTTCTGTGCGTACAGGTGTCTGGCAGTATGCATTTCCCCCCGTCACTGCCCTCTCTCGTGCAGGCTTTATGGCAGGTACACTGCCATAAGCCTGCCTTAAGGGAAACCTATATTTATGAAACCCTGCCCCTGCTGTAATATGTACATCGATATGTAATTTGTGTGGGCATAAGAACCACCCCATCGGTCAGAAATCCGTATTAGTTCTTAGAACTTCTGTACGGTGGGATTTACTATGGGAAAATTAGCGTAACATCTGGAGGGAGCAAGCATGCGTAAGGGGGCTTACGTTATTAAGTCTGAATCCGGTCCACCTTGCGTGTGTAAGTGACCTAACGTTATTAGGTCTGAATCCGGACCACAATGAGGGGAGCTGAAGACTGCCTGGACATCCCTAAGAAAGAGGGCTGAAGCCTGGTTGGACACATAAGGAGGGAGGTTTGGATGGCTGTAGAGACACAGGGCCTGATTCAGAGATACGATTTCCACGGCACTTAGGTGCGTATATTTAAGATCCTAGAAAATTTGCAAAACTGCGCATGCGTGGTAATAGTGCAACGCCATCTACGTAGCGGTTAGGAGCGTAAATTCGCTAAGAGCGTAAGTTTGAATCGCACGCAAGCACTTAAGATCTTAAGTGCTGCAAATAGTGTAGTACAACACATGCATATTAGTGTAGCACAACACATGCATATTAGTGTAGTACAACACATGCATATTAGTGTAGCACAACACATGCATATTAGTGTAGTACAACACATGCATATTAGTGTAGCACAACACATGCATATTAGTGTAGTACAACACATGCATATTAGTGTAGCACAACACATGCATATTAGTGTAGTACAACACATGCATATTAGTGTAGCACAACACATGCATATTAGTGTAGTACAACACATGCATATTAGTGTAGCACAACACATGCATATTAGTGTAGTACAACACATGCATATTAGTGTAGCACAACACATGCATATTAGTGTAGTACAACACATGCATATTAGTGTAGCACAACACATGCATATTAGTGTAGTACAACACATGCATATTAGTGTAGCACAACACATGCATATTAGTGTAGTACAACACATGCATATTAGTGTAGCACAACACATGCATATTAGTGTAGTACAACACATGCATATTAGTGTAGCACAACACATGCATATTAGTGTAGTACAACACATGCATATTAGTGTAGCACAACACATGCATATTAGTGTAGTACAACACATGCATATTAGTGTAGCACAACACATGCATATTAGTGTAGTACAACACATGCATATTAGTGTAGCACAACACATGCATATTAGTGTAGTACAACACATGCATATTAGTGTAGCACAACACATGCATATTAGTGTAGTACAACACATGCATATTAGTGTAGCACAACACATGCATATTAGTGTAGTACAACACATGCATATTAGTGTAGCACAACACATGCATATTAGTGTAGTACAACACATGCATATTAGTGTAGCACAACACATGCATATTAGTGTAGTACAACACATGCATATTAGTGTAGCACAACACATGCATATTAGTGTAGTACAACACATGCATATTAGTGTAGCACAACACATGCATATTAGTGTAGTACAACACATGCATATTAGTGTAGCACAACACATGCATATTAGTGTAGTACAACACATGCATATTAGTGTAGCACAACACATGCATATTAGTGTAGTACAACACATGCATATTAGTGTAGCACAACACATGCATATTAGTGTAGTACAACACATGCATATTAGTGTAGCACAACACATGCATATTAGTGTAGTACAACACATGCATATTAGTGTAGCACAACACATGCATATTAGTGTAGTACAACACATGCATATTAGTGTAGCACAACACATGCATATTAGTGTAGTACAACACATGCATATTAGTGTAGCACAACACATGCATATTAGTGTAGTACAACACATGCATATTAGTGTAGCACAACACATGCATATTAGTGTAGTACAACACATGCATATTAGTGTAGCACAACACATGCATATTAGTGTAGTACAACACATGCATATTAGTGTAGCACAACACATGCATATTAGTGTAGTACAACACATGCATATTAGTGTAGCACAACACATGCATATTAGTGTAGTACAACACATGCATATTAGTGTAGCACAACACATGCATATTAGTGTAGTACAACACATGCATATTAGTGTAGCACAACACATGCATATTAGTGTAGTACAACACATGCATATTAGTGTAGCACAACACATGCATATTAGTGTAGTACAACACATGCATATTAGTGTAGCACAACACATGCATATTAGTGTAGTACAACACATGCATATTAGTGTAGCACAACACATGCATATTAGTGTAGTACAACACATGCATATTAGTGTAGCACAACACATGCATATTAGTGTAGTACAACACATGCATATTAGTGTAGCACAACACATGCATATTAGTGTAGTACAACACATGCATATTAGTGTAGCACAACACATGCATATTAGTGTAGTACAACACATGCATATTAGTGTAGCACAACACATGCATATTAGTGTAGTACAACACATGCATATTAGTGTAGCACAACACATGCATATTAGTGTAGTACAACACATGCATATTAGTGTAGCACAACACATGCATATTAGTGTAGTACAACACATGCATATTAGTGTAGCACAACACATGCATATTAGTGTAGTACAACACATGCATATTAGTGTAGCACAACACATGCATATTAGTGTAGTACAACACATGCATATTAGTGTAGCACAACACATGCATATTAGTGTAGTACAACACATGCATATTAGTGTAGCACAACACATGCATATTAGTGTAGTACAACACATGCATATTAGTGTAGCACAACACATGCATATTAGTGTAGTACAACACATGCATATTAGTGTAGCACAACACATGCATATTAGTGTAGTACAACACATGCATATTAGTGTAGCACAACACATGCATATTAGTGTAGTACAACACATGCATATTAGTGTAGCACAACACATGCATATTAGTGTAGTACAACACATGCATATTAGTGTAGCACAACACATGCATATTAGTGTAGTACAACACATGCATATTAGTGTAGCACAATAAATGCATATTAGTGTAGTACAACACATGCATATTAGTGTAGTACAACGTGTGCATATTAGTGTAGTACAACGTGTGCATATTAGTGTAGTACAACGTGTGCATATTAGTGTAGTACAACGCGTGCATATTAGTGTAGTACAACGCGTGCATATTAGTGTAGAACAATGCGTGCATATTAGTGTAGCACAACACATGCATATTAGTGTAATACAACACATGCATATTAGAGTAGTAAACTATACATTTAGTTAAATGTAAATCTAGAGGACTAATGCAAACTGATCCTGTATCTAGTGAGATGTGGCATCAGACAAGTACAGAGTAAATGATAAAGAATGATTAAGATAAGGTGACTTATGGTAAAAAAAAAACCCTTCTAATGAGAACTAGCAATCTATGGAAGAGGAAGATAAACAGGGGAAACACAGATGGATCAGTCGGTAGAGTTGCAAGGAATGAAGGTAGAAAGATGGTAACTTTAGGTGAAGAAATGGGGGAAGAGTCTTGAAGGCAACTTTGAAACTTTAGAGAGCGAGAATCTGATAGATAGGAGGAGAATTCCTGTGAAAGGAAGTAGTTCTAATGGTGTTTTAAGAGATTGATGATAATGGACCGGATCCAGACCCCCGCGTGCTTTCCTTGCGCGCGGGGGTCTGAAATTACGCGGGACAGAGGGGAGTGCACACCCCCTGCCACTCCCCTCTGTCGTGCGGGCTTACGCTGCCATAAGCCTGCCTTAGATGCGACGGGCAGATCAGCGGTCCGTACGACCGCTGATCCGCTACAGTGTGGGTGCCCCCTCCCACACTGTACACTTTACATGCTGCCCCCGCCCGTTTTAGCGGGCGGAAGGGAAGCACAGCCCATTTGCACGCAAATGGGCTCGGACGGAACAAAGTCCGATTCTTTAAACGCTAGGATTACTACAGTAATCCGGCAACAGCAAGGCTGTATCTGGAGGGCGCATGCGTTCGTAAATCACCTGACGATATTAAATCTGGATCCGGTCCAGAGTGAGGAGAGATAAAGTTAGGAATTAGAAAGATGAATGAGGGATTTATAAGTAAAGCTGGCCACACACTAGACAGATTATCGTTCCCAGCATGTGGTGGACGATTTTCCCCTAGGGAAAGGTCCCGATATCGGCACCACACACAGCAGAGGATGGGAGCGATATTTGCTGAATGAGACCCTGCAGCTAGCCTATTGGCTGGCAGCAGTCTCACTCTGATTGGTTGGGATTCCTCTCAATCTTTACAGGAGTCACATGCAGCCAGCCTACTTGCTGACTGAACAAAAAAGTTCTGAATGAAAAAAAATAAAAAATGACTGCGAAGTTCTGCAGTGCTGTGTCCTCTCTGTGCAGAACCTCTCACACTGACAGAGACAGAGAGTGTGAGATATTCTGCTGCTTTCTAAAGGGCTGGGTGACAGTAGTGTGTGGCACCTCCATCTACTGGCTGCTGTTTCCCCGTTTGTCTGACTTAGTCCAAGGTCCAATAACTACAAGATATTGTCTCCTTGGGACGATAATCAATTATAAATTCCCTTCAATCAGATTATCGTCCCAGTCCCAGAGCCAGTCTGAGGTTTTACAACTCCATCTGCACCACACACTAGAGCGATTTTTGGCCCGATCCACAATAATTGTAGGATCGGGCCAGTAATCGATCTAGTGTTGGGCCATCTTAAAGGTGAAGAGTCTGAAATAAGTTCTGTAGGTGAGAGGGAGACAATGTTGACACTGACAAAGGGGTGGCAGATTTTCAGGATAAATATTGGAGTTTGATAAGACCAGTAAGGAGATATAAACTAAACAAGAGTTGATGATTGTGTGGATGAGGGTCTTGGTAGTATCCTTCATTAGAAAAGGTCTGGAGCCTGAAGATTATTTGAAGGTGAAAGAGGCATGGCTATGCCAATTTGTGACGATATTGTGTAATGTAATTCATTTTCCATGGTGACATTTGCCGATCTTGTGGAAAGTAACATCTATTGTATGAATTTGGAGAAATCTGTTTGTCTGTTTGTTTCCTTAGAACAAGATAACTTGGCTGAAGTTCTCTTTTAGTGCACACAGTAAATTCCTGTACTGTAAACCTATTAGTTGGCACATTTTGTACAATGATTTCCCGCTAGGAATGTGGAAATTTAGATAACCAATTATAAAATACAAAAAGTAATAATAGAAATAGTATTGCATTCCCATGTGCAAGCTGTTTGCCAAGAAACACGATATGTACCACCCACGAAGAGGGCTTTCTTAATTGTTATTGTTATATACTCTCATCTTGCCTTTTTATGTTTTTGATAACAAATGAGTCACTTTCTGGCTTTTTACTTCTAGATTTGCCATTTGGAAATCTCTGTAGAGAATAGTGAACTTACAGCTTACTGTCTTAAACGAGTCTTACATGATCGTTACAGTAAATGATCATTAGAAAAAAAAACACTGTAAAGTGGAAGGCTTTGCTACATCTGCATGTGCCATCGATATTGCAGGGATGAGGAGTTCATTTGTTTTTGTTTTTTTTTGTTTATATTATATTTATCTAGAAAACTCACTAGGTTATATTATGTAACAGCCTTCTGTCATCATCCAAAGTAAACAAATTAGGACCGGAATCTTAATGCCTCTGAAATTAGATCCATGCTGGATCCATCTACTGGATTCACTTACGTATCGAGAGTCCTGCCATTAAATCTCTGCATCTGTCCGAATGCAGATCTGTGCGAATTTCTTTCGCCGCCCACTTACCTTAATCTACATGCCCCCCTCTGCCTGGAAAAACCCTCTGCAAGGAACTGAGTTCCATATGATAGGAGTTCCAATGCAGAATATTTGGTGCCCGCACGCATGCTGCCAGAAGATCACCCGACTTCCGCACGCTGATTACGGAAATCAGGTGACCTTTTTAGATCTGGCCTATGGTACTGTATGTATAAAGCTGAACACCTTTGTCTGACAATTTTTATGAAGTAATGTTGTCCAAAGTGGTGTTTATCTAGTTAGAGAGTGAGCACAGAAAGTTAAGCAAAAATAACTCCCAATAGTGATGTCCCCTAAAATCTCCCACAATAAATAAACTGCAGACATTACAGTATTTGATAAAATATGTATGTATTTCCAAAACGTATCCTAAGCTATTAAAAGAGGGGAGTGTGCTTTCTACCAGCATACCAGATGGTGTGTGGGTCCCCGCTAAGAACGGCCTAATTCGAAAGTTCAGTTTTCTCCCAACCAGTTGCGAACTGGCTGGAAAATTCATTGCTT
This sequence comes from Limnodynastes dumerilii, assembly GCA_011038615.1. Taxonomy (NCBI): domain Eukaryota; kingdom Metazoa; phylum Chordata; class Amphibia; order Anura; family Limnodynastidae; genus Limnodynastes; species Limnodynastes dumerilii. The sequence goes on from WWET01002023.1 coordinate 130,274, forward strand.
TTGCCTCGAAGAAAGGTAAGTAAAAAAATCTAACCCCCAACCCTTTCCATAATCCTTACCCTAACCCTCCCTTCCCCACAGCCCGACCCTAACCCTCCCTACTCTGCAACCTAACCCTAAGACTCCCTTCCCCGTAACCTAACCCTAAGTCTCTCTTCCCCGCAGCCTGATGCTAACCCTAACCCTCCTCTTCCATGGCCCTAACCCTAAACCTCCCTTCCCCAGAGCCTAACACTAACCCTCCCCCTAAAGGTCCCTGGAGAGGTTACTCAACTTTCCTGGTGGTGTCTGCAGCAGGTCTTTTCGAAAATGAATGGGTGAAAATGGCGATCGGCATACTCACAACATGACCCATTCCATTAGGTACGAAATACTCTGCTTAGTTTTCAACCGTCAGTTACTATAGTAACCTCCTTTATGGAAGAGAAAATAGTTTTTTAAATATCAGTTAAGTCATTTCACCAGGTGAGTGACAGTTAGAAGCTCTGGAGCAGAGTATATTGTACCTCATGGAATGGGTCATGTTGGTGGGTCTGCCCACCCATTCTGAAAAAAAATTGAAAATGGCTGCCTATTCAAAATAGAGATGGCCGAAGAAGAACTTTCGGCTGTTTCTACTTCTAAAAGACAGCCCTCGTGCTGGGGATTCCCACTGTATCAGATAGTAAGGTAGCAGAGTCACAAGCACAGCACATAGTTCATTATGTGTCATGTTGTGTTTTGTTCCTTTACAAGTATAGGACATTTATTTTGACAATTGTTCAAAGGAAATACTAGACCAAAAAATTGTTGCTTAAGGAGGCGAAGCTGAACAAAAAAATGACATTAGTTCTGTTAAATATTTTCAGTGTATATTTTCTGACTGCAATGATAAAAGCAAAAACAAGAGATAAAAATAAGAGTCATAGAAATCCTAATAGGCAAGTGTGTAACATGCTCACTGACGATTCTGCTTCTGCCTAGGTGTCACAACTGTGCTAACCATGACTACCCTCAGCATCAGTGCGAGAAACTCACTGCCAAAAGTAGCTTATGCTACAGCTATGGATTGGTTCATTGCCGTTTGCTATGCCTTTGTGTTCTCGGCTTTGATTGAATTTGCCACTGTTAATTATTTCACTAAAAGAGGATGGGCCTGGGATGGAAAAAGTGTTGTGAATGACAAGGTAAGATGACATTCCTATATAAACTATGGAAATGAGTTAATAAGTGCCTTCAGTTTAGACCAGATTGCATTTTCCTTTTACATAATCACTATTCTTCATAGTTATTTTATTGTAATTCTTAATATTAGCATCCACCCTGTATATTCAGTATATATTAATTTAGTAAATTAAAGTACTTTATACATAAAATAATGCTGTATAAATTCTTTAAATTCTTATTCTTTCTTTCTCCCTTTTTTTATATATTATTAACTTGTCTATACTGAAATCTATTGTGCATATTGAAAATTAAGACATACACCAAAAGCATATAACTAATGCAAAATATAGGCGGTGATACCAACACAAAAAATATGTAATATAGGTAAAACTGTACAGAATACTAATGAAGACAAAACAATATCCATGCAAGAGGAAACTGAAATAAATGCTTAAACTCTTAGCAACTGAAAAGTAAAATGATAGAACAGAGTTAAAAAAAATCTATAAGTCAGTCCTTGAGGCCAAGTTCAGTTAGGATGAAGAGAAATTGGGAATTCCCAGAATCCATGTATAAAACAGAGAGGATTTATGTTGAGTTGTATATAATATATATCGTTTTTTTCATTTTATTATTATTTTTTCACTTTGTTTTGCAATGTGCATGCTCAAGAGCAGGAGCACATAATGTGCAGGATTCACAGCTATGATTTGGCTTGTTTTTCTGTGCGTATTTTTAGGATCCGACTCACTGTGCAAGCGTAGTAACTTTTTCTACGCAAGTTACGTAAGATTTAGGCATGGAAGTCCATTAGGCACGGATTACTGAATCGCACTTAGTGACATACGTACGGAGGAGCGAAGTTATCTTCCGTACGAGCGAAGTTACGTGAAAGTGGGCGGGGGGGCATTTAAATGGCCTTTTGAGGGTGCTGTTAGTAATGTATGATTGTACGTAAAGGCACTTACGCACGTAACTACACATGTAGAGTTCAGGTTGCCCTATGGACGCGTAAGTCACCAAAAACCCGTCCATGTGAGGGGAGTGTCATGGGTGTTGCCTTGCAATGTACATGCGTATATTTGCGTATTTTATACACACGCATCTGTGAATCCGGTCCAATGACCCTGAACTGGATCTAGATGCCTTACGCTGCCATAAGCCTGCCTTAAATGTAGCGTGCGGATCAGTGACCCCTCCCACACTGTATACTTAACATGCTTCCCACCGCCCGCTTTAGCGGGCGGAAGGGAAACACGGCCCATTTCCTTGGAAATGGGCTCGGACGGAACAAAGTTTCGTCCAATTGTTGTTACGCTATAGTTACTATAGAAACGCTAACGTAACATCTGGAGGGCGCATGCACCCTCCAGTTAAGTTAGGTGACTTACGCACCTTGCGTGCGTAAGTCACCTAACGTTATTAAATGTGAATCCGGTCCCCTATTTGCCGTCATACACATTCTAGCTACACAACAGCTGTCGACCAAAGTTGTGAAAGTGTGCAGTGACAAAGTGCTATATGAATGTGTTAAAAACAATTCCAACAATTATAAGCATATCAGTTGCACATCAGGCATATAATTAGCACTTTTTCGCCCCCTGCTGTATGTACTAGGGATGACATTTATAATGCTGATGATTTATACACACACAAACTACGGAAGCTGGATGGACTTTACTTAAATGATGCGTGTCGCCGCAAATAGAGCTGCGCTACTATTTGTTTTGCATTCATCTGCTTTTTACAGGCATAGAATATGAGAAGCTGAGACCAGCCAGCCACACATTAGACATCCCCGTCTTAGGCGTCTTGATCCAGTTCATTGTTTTAATCTACAGCATGTATTAAAATGGTGCCATTTTAGCTTCTGACAGCTGAAGCAGCTGCGTGTCTCAGGTGGTGTTGCATTTATTAATACTCCAATGTTTTAAATGTTTTTTGTTCTTTTTTAAATGTCTTTTCAGAAAAAAGAGAAAGCCTCTGTCATTAAGAAGAACAATGCATATGCAGTTGCTGTAGCAAATTATGCTCCAAATATTACTAAGGATTCTGCACTACCAACAATATCGAAAAGTGCAACCGCAGATCCCAGCAAAGCCAAACCACAAGAGGCGAAGAAAACATTTAACAGCGTTAGTAAAATTGACAGAATGTCAAGAATAGTCTTTCCACTTTTGTTTGGTACATTTAACTTGGTATACTGGGCCACTTACCTGAATAGGGAACTTGCCATAGAAGGACTAGTCCTGTCGAAATAGAATAACTATCTGGTATGCTAACGATATCTTGGCATTTGGAGACTCAGATTGTTTTAGTATGTATGACTAATAACTGCTAACTTAAGAATTGACATGTACAGTAAGCACCTCTCACTTAAGAAGAGGGGACTCTGTTAAATAGAACGAGCTCTGACTAGGTCCTGTAGCACCCATGGCTTATAAAACAGTTTCTTCTTGAATGCAAAGTATATTCACTTTGGGAAAAGGTCGTACCGCAGCTTATGAAAAATGGCTGCCTGTTAACAGAGAACACATTTCCTGGTCCATCATTTTAGGTTTGGTTTTTGAGACCCTATTTTGTTAACTAGAGGTTTAATCTTTTGTATAGTCATGCAACATGCTTGTCTACTTAAAACCCTTTCTGATTCCATAAGTGTAGCATTTATGTCACAGAAACAATGAAAATAAACAAGCTAACTGACTTTTTTTCAAAGGGGAAAGTTGTAAATGTTCCATGAATTGTTTCTTATGGGGTATTACCAAGTATAATTCTGTTTCAGTATTATTATTTTGCAGAGAAAATGATCAGGGAAATATATCTGACAAATATATTTCAATCTTTACAAACATGTATGTGTTCTATGTAAATGCACTAAGATTATGCCCAGAATAACTTTTTTTGATGTATTTTTTATTATACTATATTGTTTTCAATGTATTATCAAGTTAACAGATACAGTATTTATGAACTGAAAAAAGAGTATTACATATCATTATGTTGGAAAATATTCCTGTATCAAACTGTTATATAGTCACTGTGCATTGCCTGTCCTTTTTCCCAATATTCATTGTGTTTGCACAAGTGGGCTGATTCAGAGTGTAACAGTAATGAAACGTGCAAGTGTACATCTGGGCAAACCAGGTGGCGATCTAAGTGGTGCATGCCAGGAATACTATTTGGCTTTTCACATAGAAATCAAATACTGCATAGTTTTATTTCTAATGTGTAAGTTAGATTTTAACATGGAAGCCTCTCTAAATTCTAAGGGCCAGATTTACTAAGCTGCGGGTTTGAAAAAGTGGAGATGTTGCCTATAGCAACCAGTCAGGTTCTAGCTCTCATTTTCCTATTACATACTAGAGAATGTCAGCTAAAATCTGATTGGTTGCTACAGAGCCATGACTAGGAATTTTAGTGCCAGGGGCAGAAAGGAAATATTGTGCCCCTTGACCTTGAATTCAAAGCCAATTTAACCAATATTAACTTACTGGTGCACCCTTAAGATTTGCACCCTGGGCGACTGCCCCTATCGCACACCCCTAGTTACAGCTCTGGGTTGCTATGGGCAACAACTCCACTTTTCCAAGCCCATCCTTTAGTAAACTGGCCCTAATTCTGTTTTCACTATTAGAATTTTCCTGCCATCTCCCGTGGTGAAACGTGGTTTTGCCCAGGTGTAGATTTACATCTATTTTGTGTGTACTCTCAGACTCAGCCCCACTTGTTCAAATGGGCATTTTAACTCCTATGCAGGTGCTTTTTGTAGTAAAAAAAAAATAAACCTGTCATTGGTGTTGCATGAAATAATTTATTGATTGCTGCATCTTGGTCTTTGCTACGTATATGTCTCCATGAGAAACTAATAAGGTCAGATCGGGCAATGCACGAGTTAAAACACCCATCTTGATGAGGTTTCTTTTTTTTGTCCATTAAAAAAAATGATTCAAAATGATTTTGATCTGTTGAATTATAGACCCGCACACAAGGTTTTTCTATTGCTATAATGTATTTTAATGTTGTGTAATCATTATTACGCTCTTGATTTTTATGTGTTTAGTTCTTTTACAAATAGATTTAATTCTACAGTATCTACCTAAAAGCCATGATAGGAATATCTAAAAGTTTCAGTTATTGTCAAGACAAATTATTCTTTCTAGATTTGGCCTTATCTAATAAAGCATTTACAGGGTATCAGTACCCTTCCATTTTATTATCTGAAAATGTTACATGAAACAGTATTTCATTAAAACATTTTTTACATACGTGCCTAGTTTTCCGATTCAGACTACTACACATGCGTAGTAACTAGTAGTAGTCTGCATCGGAAAATTAGGCACGTGTGTAAAAAATGACGGGTTTGGGAATCCATTGTAGCTCTAGCCCCCTTTGTAGTATTATTAGGAAGCTGTATAAATATGTAAAAACGAATTTAAGTAGAATCTAAAATGTAAACAGACACTATTATAAGAAACTATTATTTGGTTTTAATTTATTTTATTTTAATCTGCATCTAAGTGTTTATTCCATGACAACATAATTGCCATGGTCGCATAGTAATCTTATCACCACAGAAAGAAATACTTCAAACAATGAAGAAAGGCATTAGAGTGTAGGCAGATTAATCATCTCAAAGAAAATATTATAACGGGATACAATTCATGCAAAATAAATATATTGTTCAGTATTTTCAAGTACAATAGTATAATTATTTATTTCATAACTATATGAAGCTTAAATCGTAGGAGTTTTTATTTTTGTTTTTAATTTCTTTTAAAACCCATCTCATGAAGACACTACAATGGTCTTGTTTTTTTTTTTGTTTTTTTTAACTACTATTACATTTTACTTTTGAGGCAAAAAGGTACAGGAGGTAACTGAGCACTTTATCCATATATTAAACATAACTATATATTTTCATATATTTATTGATATATAGAACACCTAAGCTGAATCTGGATCTTCCATTTAGATGTGTGCAATATGACATCTGCATTCACTGGCAAGCAATAATGACATACATCCATGTCACTGAGTACAGTGTAGACATATTTAGTAAGTGTACAAGTATAGCATCAACGCTTTAAATTTAGTACTCTTCTCTTTCATTAATCTCCATGAAAATGAGAGCTGCAGATTCTAAATTGCACAACAATGCTTTAAGCTGTAATGTAGCACCATAATACAATTAAAAATATATGTACAAAGTTTCAGGTATTTAAAACATTTGTTTGTATAAATTGAATCCACCAGATGATGCTTTAATAATGAGGACTTCTTTCTGTAGGTAAATATCTATCTATCTATCTATCTATCTATCTATCTATCTATCTATCTATCTATCTATCTATCTATCTATCTACCTATCTATCTCTATTTATGCATATCTATCAGCAGTGCATATCTATCAGCTGGCCTGTTGCCTCTTCATAGCAGTGCTGCTCTACATAAGCTGGCTGTTGTGGTGGCGTTTGTTACAGTTCTGAAAAACAATAATATTTAGCTATGTAAAAAAGGTAAATACATGTGACCTCTATAACCATGAATCTATTTTTGGGGGTTTACTTGAAATCTATAAATATGATGTGGAGAACCTCATTACATCTCTATAATCTGCCTCTCCAAATGAATTACCATTTTATCCACACACAAAGGTTTACAGGAAGTAAGTGCTCCAGTAGCTTGTTTAAAGTCTGGTTAAAGCGGAGGCCCAGGTAAATTATCGGGCAGTGTTTTATGAAAACTACAGAACAGGAAAGAGAATAGCATTATCCAGCGTAATATACATATACATTATTTGCTATAATGTTCCAAACTGTGATACAATCTGATTGTTCGCAACACTTTGTTGCACTCATTTCTATACATAATGACTTGTTATGGTGTTTAATGTTCATAGATGCATTCCATATTGTTTACTTGAGTACCCATTATTGCTATGACTTCTCATCTGTATTGCTGGACACGCACAGAGCGACCCTGCCTCTATACCTCCCATAACAGAAGGCAGAATTACTTTCCACTGTAAGCACATATCTGGGTGCTCAAATGAACTGAGATCCTGTCATTTAAATATATGAACACTCTTGATCTAACCCATTTATAGAATATTATCTCGCTTGACTTTGGACCACACACACTGCAATATAGGGCTATCTGTCCAATAGCATTTATAGAGTATGTGTTCGCTTTATTGCTTAGCAGGTAGATTAGAACAGCTGATGTAGAACAAGGCAATTGCGTCCTGCCCACCATCAAAATCCAGGCTATTGGGAATGCGGCATATGTGTATGCGCAATCACAAAATGCGACATGTTCTGCTACTATCAAATGGAAAACGCTCCTTTTGGATCAAGTCCATAGTTATTTTCTACCTATTGTAATAGTTAATTCATAGGCATATCTATAATGGGTGCAAGGTGTGCAGTGCACATGGGCCCCTCAGAACAGGGGGCCCTGTGGCATTCATGCTGCACCCAGGGTTGGCAAAGGTCGGTATCTATTTCTTCCCTCTAAGATCTTCCGGAGGGATGAAATAGATGCCGAATGAGTCCCCCTTCCCCTGCCGTGGGAGTGTCCCTTTTTAGGGGCTGAAAAAGGGGCAGGGTTTACAGTGCCATTAGGCCCTGCCCCTTTTGAGGTCTGCGAATCAGGACAGTCCTGTCTCAGGTAAGGGGGGGGAGTGGCCCATGTACAAATCCTGCTCAAGGGCCCCCTCACGTCTTAAAACGCCCCTGAGTTATTTCCAATCAAAACTCATATATTAGTTATTGATGTAATAAAAATCAAATGAAAAGGCCCAACTAGAACAAAATGTTGACTACTTTATTAGAATATGACGAAAAGTAGTTTATGTTTATGTAGTACCTACAAATACTAATTGTAAAAGTAACTAAAATGGCATTACAACTATAATTTTTATATATTTGACAAATCAGTATTTAATTATATACTTGATAAATCACTTTAAATTATGATTTGAGAAAAATAAAACCTGACCGGTTTTGCTTTCTAAACTTATTGAAGTGTTTGATTATTTTTGATTATACTTCTGAAAGAAAACCAATTTTTACTTTTGAATATTTGTTGAGTTTTTTAACATTTTGTGTAGGTGTAACAGATGAAGAACCAGAATTGTCAGTAATATTGTCCCACTTTGCAATTAAAACAGATTCAAACTGCCCTATTCATAGCCATATCTTATAGAAAACATACACAATTATATGTATTGTAAATTCTCCATAATGGAACTTACCCTTTGTTTTGTTTGAAAGTTTTTGTACATGGGATAAGGAATAGTGACATATTTATACACATTTATTTAATACATATATTAATAGCAAAATCAATTGTATTATTTTGATCTTATGCAAAACTACATTTAGGCCTATAGAAAAGTAGATATTCGGATTTATTTTAGCCATATTTTGTATAGTAGAACAATCAGAGTAAGTTAAAAGGGAAATTTAGTGCTTGCTATTTTTATTTACTCACTTTTTATTGTATTTGATTTTAATATTTTATCATTGTAGCCAGAATACAATGAGATTACAATGCAGGCAGTTTTGTGCATAAGGGTATATTTTGGGGCATAATATCTCAATGAGAGGAATGGGCGGTCTCTGCCAAATATGTATGAGTGTGTCATTGGGAGCTGCTGCTTCAGGGCCCAGAGGAGAGAGGGGGCTCTCTAGAAAGCCTACTACCCTGCACACAGGGTGTACACATGTGGTGGACACATCAGGAGTGACAGCTTCTGGAAGGTTAGACAGGAATTTGTTCTGTAAGCACTTTTTTTTCCACATGCGAAAAAGGTCTTTGTCAATTATTTTTACTATTTTTAAACTGCTTTAGTGGGCAGATATTAAACAGTGGTCGAAGAGAGAAATATTTAGTTATGTATAAATTCCATATATCCAACATACGTGTGGGTCTATTGTCAAGATTTATCTTTATTAATACAAGACTTAGTCAGCCTATGTATACATTTGCAAGAAAAAGCATCTCCCTGTAAAGCGCCAAATCATTTTAATGTGTTTCATGGTGGAATGTGAAATATAACCAGTGAAGGCAGAAAATATTTGTATATATCTTGCTATTTGTTATTTGGGTGACATGGATAAAAAGAGAAGACACAATGACCTGGAAGCACAGGCTTTCACACCTATGCTGGACACCAGTCTATAGGGCACACACTGACTCTCTATGGGCATAATTCCTGTGCATTCACAGTTAGTAATCATTACAGAGTTTTATTCTATCATAAGATTGAGTTAACACATACATGTGTACGTTCTCTGCAGGGATATATCTTTGAATTGCTTAATGCACACAGATACTGACCAGCTTAACTATCACACTGTTATTTAGACTTGGGATAGGAAACCAACTCTCAACTCTAATAGTGTTTGCAACAGATTAAATATGACACAATCAACATGGTTTAGTCCAGGATTAACTAATTTCAAGCACTTGGTCTCTAGTAATAAAACCATGGAGGTGTACTTCTCAGTAGTATAAAGGAAATGTCTGCTGGCCAGCATAAATATATTATTTTCCATAGTGCTGCACTTTATAGCATCTCTTAATTGAAGAAAAAGTACCACATTTAATACAGTTTAAGACTGATCCATAAGTTTCATTATCAGGCTACAAAAGTGTCCTGTATTTCTTTCTCCCATGGTCATATCAAAACTGCAGGAGAAGTTAATTGGTCTTTGATAACCGTGGGTTGGCCATTGTTGTCTGTCTGTAAACTCTCTGAATTAGTAGAAGATAGGAGGGAAATGCTGGAGGTGTGACGACTTTCTTGGACCTGAAGATTTAAAAACAACTGCTATTTTTGCAATCTGTAGTCATATTTCACAAACACTATTGATATTTTTGACAAATATTGCAATCTTAAGCCAAAATACTTTTGGGCATTCGCAGTATGTTTAATTTTATTTAAATATTATTAAGTGCACAGAAAAGCCTGTATATTATTTATTATCTGCTTTGCACTAAATAATGAAATTTGAAACATGTAATGCTATGTTGTGCCATATACTTAAGATGATATATAAGAAGAATGTATTATAAAAGATGTTAATGTACATGGTTACATTACAGTGATAGTTATGGGTATTGAACATTATAGGTCCTCTAATATACAGAGAACATTATACTAATTTATTTTTCATTTTATGCAATGAAGTAGGAGACAATTCCAGTACTTAATTGCACTGTAATATGCCATAATGTCTATTTTAATGATATTTTTTAATTATACGTACCTCACTTTACTAGTCACTTTAATGAAATCCTCGACGTTTTCTTATAGATCTTTCCTTAATATGTAAACAATGTACAAAGTATTATAAAATAGAAACAATATTCTGTGACCATTGCCCTTAGTTACAAAAGCTTGTATTTCTATATTATGTTTTTGTGCAAGATGCATGTTCTTTTTCTGTATTATTAATGAATAGTTAATAAAAATCCATCACATGCCAAAATCAATTTGTTTACTTAAAGGAACAAGCAGATGTATACTACAGTTGTTCAAAACAAGTATGTAAATGTTCTTTTTAATGAAAGGGATACCGATGTATAAATCAAATTTGCATTAATTCCTTATCAAACTAAATATTTTTACATTTGTAACTATGACAATAGAAGTGATGGAAAAATTCTTTAATTTGTTACCTTGTTTAAAGAAATGTTAACACAAGTGAAAACTGTTTCAGTGTATCACCTTTGCTTGCTATTTCAAATTAATTGCTTAATATTAATTTTTTGTATTTCTTATTAAAAGTTAATTTAACTATAATGTAGTGTGAATTTTCCTATTGTGTTTAATCGAATATTCATAAATATAACTAAGTGCATTCGTGAGCCTGCTAAGGGGTATATTTATTGAACATTGTCCAAGAGTGCAATGTGTTAAACAATCAAATTATAACCATCATTTGGTAGAATGTACTAACACATGTAAATGTAAGCTATAATTTGATTGGTTGCTATGGGGAAAATCTCCATTTCTCTTTCTTTCACAAGCTATATAATTGCACATACATTCTTTTGTTAATTACAAAACCAATAAAAGCTAAAGTATAAAAAGCGAGAGATACTATCCTAGGTAGTGGTCTGTAGGGGGGAACAATATGGTCAAATGCATTTCACATGTTCTACACGAGTGGATACAACCAAACGTGCTCTATAAAAATCTCTTGTCAACAAAACATAGAATGTATTGGTTCATTTTAATGCTTGCTAGATAGTACTGAATGATTATCATCACCCTGTGTTGCTGTAATTCCTTCCTGAAAGTGATGTCTTTCAGGGTAGCAATATCCCATTCAACAGAACATACAATGGTTTGATGTAAATGGAGCAGATACATAAATATGATTTTGTTACATTTGTATTTCGAAACACAGCATAAGCATGAGATCCGCTATCAAACTAATTAAGCATTTAAAAGATTTATAACATCTGAGACACCATCAGCTCCAAACTTGACATCATTTAAGTGATTGCCTTGTATATTACTGTTTTCTAGAACTCTTCTTCTCTTCCTTCTCCTCATCCTCCTCCCTCCCTCCTCATGTGCAGTACCGATTTCCCCGCATCGGAACGCAGCCGCCCGATGCTTCACTACATGAGTAAGCCCTTATGTACAATCCATACAATAGTTAAGGTAGGGTCCTGGTGGCATACCCACCATCCACACGCAAGAGAACAGAGGGAATACCCTACTCTCCTGCATGTTTATTTATTTTATTTATTAACATGTTTTTATATAGCGTTATCAGATTACGTATCGCTTTACAGAGAATATTTCAAATTCACATCAGTCCCTGCCCCATTGGAGCTACATTCTAAGTTCATACACACAGACTTGGGTTAATTTATTCAGCCAATTAACCTACCAGCATGTTTTTGGAGTGTGGGAAGAAACTGGAGCACCCGTAGGAAACCCACACAGACTCTGGGAGAACATAGAAACTGCACAGATTAAGTCTAATTCGGGAATTGAACTCATGACCTCGGCACTGTGAGAAACAAGTGCTGCCCCACTGTGCATGTCGCAGTGGAGGTTAGCGTATGGAATTTAGCACAAACTAAATATGGTCCCACATGAGTATTGAGTAAACATAAATATACTGTAGACACGGAAAACCGAGTGGTACAAAGTTAACAAGACAAAAATACAAAAGAGTCCTGGAGTAATGGGCAATATTGCAACGACAGTTCAGCCGGAAGGA
>WWET01002023.1:142678-170884 GCA_011038615.1 Limnodynastes dumerilii
AGCAGGTAGGAGTATGGGAACAGTACACTATTATACTGGAATAAGTAGGCAAGTGGGGATGTGATTCAGAGTATACTACTTTAGAGCCATTCATGATCTGACTGCATTAACAGGACATTAAGTCAGAGCACCATTAACATTCTGGTTTCTTCTATATGCATCAGATGCAGGGGAACCTCATATTTTATACTTGTACACATCATGTTCTCTGCTTTACAACTGTGCTCTGTGCCTCTGTGCTCAATACTTATCAAATCAGTCACATACAATTGTAATCACTGTCTGCTTTGAATATTTGAAAAGTAATTCTTCTCAAGTGATTAATATTGGGTTTTGGCAGTGTCCAACTGCTGTGGGAAATGAAGCTGACTGTTTGCCTCAGGATGGAGCTTATGTGATTTCTTTTTGTGCCACATGCAGAATACAGCCATGAGGAGGATCACAAGCACTGTTGCAGTTCATTTTATATTACATATTATGAGACAGTTTTTTCGTTCTCAAAATATTCCTATTAAAGAGTTTGTTGAGCCTTCAGAAATGTGCCTCTTGAAAAGCAATACCATCTGTCAAGTATACTTTCGTTTGTTCCTGTCATTTGCCAGCTGTGGATCTGATCTCATCAGCATAATGTTCATGGTTTCTGAACTAAAGAATAAAGACGTGATTTAATGCGCTCTCATATAATAATAAATTTCACCATTTAGCTGTTTTATGAACATTCATTTATATGAGATTACCCGAATTGCAAATGTTATTTTTGCACTTGATATAATCCTTCAACTATTGTTTTCAACCACCGGGTACTAAAACAGGCCTACTTATTCACAGATCTAGAAGCCTTCAGTGTGAATTTGGTAAAATATTATAGCAAAAACCAAGTGTGCAGCTTGGTCCTACTGCAAATTTCATAAAAATGAACACAAGCGAGCATCTCCGAAGTATTAGACTGTGACTCCAGACCACAACAGTTATGTCAGCTCATGTAGCATATCTTGTCTTGATTTGGTGGCTCAGTGAGTAGCACTTGTGTCTCACAGCGCTGAAGTCATGAATTCAATTCCAGGACAATGCCTTATCTGTGTGGAGTTTGTATGTTCTCCCCGGTGGGTTTCCTCCGGGTGCTCCGGTTTCCTCCCACACTCCCAAAAAAATGCTGGTAGTTTAATTGGCTGCCGAATAAATTAACCCTAGTCTGTGTGTGTATGTCTGTGTTAGGAAACTTAGTATAGGGCAATGGGACAGGGACTGATGTGAATGTGAAATATTTTCTGTAAAGTGCTACGTAATCTGATAGCGCTATATAAAAACCTGTTAATAAAATAAAATAATAATAATAAATAAAATGTGGTCCATGCACAGTAAAGACTTGCCCAAGTAAGTGCACCGCATCCAAAGGAGAAGCTACAAGGAAATAAGCACTGTTTACTTTAAAACATTTGCACCAGCCACAGCTTGTGTCCATCTTCCAGACAGTTAACACTCCACACTCTATTTTGGACTGTTTGTTAAAATGTCATACTTCAAACGCAATATAGTTTTAATGCAGTTACATAACTTCTATTTACAAAATGCATTACAGTGTACATCCCTTGCACAATCTCAATGTATGTGATTACGTAGTGGGTTTTAGCTATGCTTAGTGCTTGCTTGCATGCTATGTATTGTACTTACATAGTCATCCAGAGGTACCATTGTTGTGCCCTCAGGGTAGCTCCTAGACGTACAAACCATCACAAACCCTGGAACTAACACATAAATCCTTTAATACATTGATTACTGAACCCTTGTTTTTAGCCACTCTGTATTCCACTTTAATTTCAGAAGGAACAAAACTAAATATTTTTCAAACTCTAGATTTTTTTTCTCTCTTTTTTATCTCAACCAGCATTTCTCAACCTTTTTGGGAGTAGTACCAGTTACCCACGATGTAATCAGGACAAGTTCCACTTTGCATATCATGCAGATATATACCCACTACCTGCATATATACAGTAGAGTTTTGTGACTTTTTTATGTTTACATATTTTTGCAATGATTTTGATGTGCTTAATCTACATATGTTATTTTGAAAAGTCAAAACATACAAATCGTAGGATTTAGAAACCATTAAACTCGCCATTAAAAAAAATCATCAAAAAAATGAGCTGGATGTGAGTGCCAATTTGGTTCAACACCCATTTAGAAAAAAAACCCAGGCTTAAATGTTTTTATTTATTATTTAGTAATTTTAAAAAAACGGCCCTTTTAATGTTTAAATACATACTGCAGCATGCTGTGGGCAGGCATTAACTTTTCGCATCCTAGGACTACAAGGCACAGCATGCCCATGTCTGCCTGGACATACTGTGATTTGTACTATCACACGCGGTAGTATGCTAAGGTGGCCAGGGCTACTGCAGCATGTATTTTTTTTTTTTTAAAGTCCTGTCCCCCCGCAAAGGAAATAAATTATTATGTTTCCCGTTAAATAAATAATCATGTCCCCTGCTAAGCTGCTTTCTCGCATGGCTCCCTTCGTTAATGAGAGCCTGTTATTACAGGTCCCCTATTTATACCCTCTGGTCCCATCAGAGGGTATAAATAGAGGACCTGTAGTGACAGGCTGTCATTAGTAGAGGGAGCCATAAAAGGAAGCACCTCCCTGCTGATAATCCTGCCTCCAGCTACAACAGATTTCCCATCAAGCAAAAAGTAAGAAGACTTAAGAGACGTCAGTACTAAAAATATTTGATTAGTTTAGTATCACATTAATATTGCACATTAATGTTACTGGCTAAAACGGAACATTTTGGATAATTTACTTAACGGGGTACATTATGAAATGGCCCCTTAGTAAAGTTTGGTTGGAGATAACAGACCAAACAACATCTCAGTAATGGTATATAGAAAGAGCTGATGAGGGATTTAATGTTTACTTTCCCTTTAAGTTCTCCATTAAAATCACATAAAATATGAAAGTCACTACAAGTTATTTTTTATTATTTAATTTCTTAAGCTAATTTCTAAGATATCTATTTTCTCTAATAGGCTAATTAGATTTTTATTGAAGAACTCGTGGTGGTGTTTCCAGGCTGATTATATTGCTTAACTGACAATCAATATTGTTGTTGTGGCAATATATGTTAAAATCCCACTACATAATACGAGTAATTTTTATTTTATATTCTATTATTTGTAATTATTTTCCATTACATTATTTCTACTGTTATTAAATTTGTATCCAATCTGTGACGTACTTTATACTCATTTAACGCTTTGATTAATATTATTGCCTTCCCTTTACCATAACATGCTCTTCATCATTACCCCCACTTTACTTACGGAACTACACAGCACATACCATACATCGTGTTTGGGACTGTAATAATCCTAGCCCTAGCTCCAGCAGCAATCACAGGACAGAAAGGAAGAGAAGAAGACAGAGAACCAGATCCTGACCCCCGTGCATTTTCCGCAGACCCATGGATGGGATTTAGGTCACTTACGCTGCCTTAAGTCACATGTGCAGATCAGTGATCCGCATGTCATCCCTTAACTCAACCCAGAATGTATAATTATAATGCTTCATCCCGCCCACCCTAAGGAGTTCAGGCAGACGGAGGAGGGGATGCACCACCTTGTCGGATGGATTTCCATATATACTAAACTACGGTAAGTTTTGTACACCTGGAGATCCTTTTCAGGAACATCTGGCATGTGCATGCTCCTTGCAAGTCAGACAGCTGAATTCCGCATCTATGGATCTGCTCCAGAGAGAGAAGACGGGCAGAGGGAGCAGAACAGAGAGGAAACATAGCCAGAAAAGAGCTGCAGGAGAACCGCATAAGAAGAAGAGGATTTTTTTCATTTTTAAATTTCGGTGTTATAAAGAGGTTCTGTGCAGGGCTGCAGTCATCAAATGTGGTGCCCGGGACCTAGCCACGGGGCCCCACCCCCTGTGTGACGTTACATAGTGGAGGGAGCGGCAGACATGTTTTTCCTGCAGAACTTCCCTGCGCGTTGACTGGCTACTGAATAGCGCTGAGCAGCAAGTATCGGCAGTAGGATACCAGTAAGTATCGATGGGCCTTCATCAGGTCTGGGCCCTAGACAATAGTCCTGGCTGCCCCCCCCTGATGGTGCCCTAGTGCTGTGCCAAACATATAGCTGTCAGCATGGTTCCCCTGCCAGTATAACATTGTAATGTAAAACCTTTTTGGGCAATGATACAGCCAATTCTGATTGTCAATGTAACATATTCCATTATATCAACACCAAATACATGTCTATATGCAAATGGTGCTGGAATTGTCAGTAATTCTTCTGAAAGTCATTTGTTAAAGTGAAATTTACATATTCAATGCAATATCAATAAGGAACATAAGCTAAGGTGCATTACTATTACATTACATTCACATAAAATAGAATAATACAATCATAACTGCCCTTACTCTACAGTGTACTCAATGAGCCAAAACGCAGAAAGATTACAATCTGCAGCAGCATTTCTGATTACTGTGTATGTTTTCCAATACACATATTTATTGTAAATGTGTGCAACTTAATGTATTGTGGGCTCACAATGTAAAGGCCTTAGGTTCCAAAATTACATTTGCACTAATATGTAGACCGTCATCGTTAAAATATTATTGTTTAGTTATTTAATGGGGGTGTTTTAAAATAAAATAATACATTATTTTTTCAAAATATGTTCTGTTCTATAGTAATTGACCTGTGTCAAGCAGGTCCCGTCACATTAAAACAGGGAGGTCACAGTCTGTAGTAGGCTCGTGTGATGCCAGTTAGGCTGCAAAATGATCTGTTTAAAGCTTCTTGCACCCCATGAAAAACTAATACTTGGGTTGCTCTTTGAATCTCTGGGAGCTGAGATCTTGGATTATGGGTTAAAGCATAGGTTTCCAAACCAAGGCTCCCCAACAGTGCATGTTTTCCAGATCTCCCTAGTGAACAAGGTATATAATTATACCACTTGTTGATCTTTTAAACAGTAAACAGAGCTCCGTATGCATACCACCTGTTAAGCTTTTAAACACACAATAATGAACACACCTGTGCTCCAGCAAGGAGATCTGGAAAACATGTACTGTTGGGGAGCCTTGAAGACAGGTTTGGAAACCACTGGGCTAAAGCATTAAAGTAATTAGTTGCTTTGTGGAGCTCTCAATCATAGTAAACCATGGTAGCCATTGACTGTTTATGCTGGTGCTTATAAAAAGCGTCAATGTGCCAATAGCTGCCTGCGGCTACTGGCGCATGCTGAAGCTTATAGAATTCACCAATAAAATAATTATTTAAAAAATAATATAATATCTCAAAATAAACAATAATAATATAATGTCAATAAATATCTATAACGAAATGCTCAAGTTAGTGTTTCAGCATAATGCACAGGTGACCTAAGATCAGTATTGGGTAGAATGCAGTTTATTCATCCACATCCTCTTCATCTCTCATGAAAGAAGCAGCACTGTCCAATACATAGATGGGAAATCAGTCTGTGAAATCAGTGTGTTTACTTTTGAGTTTAGTTTCACATAGAAATCAAAAGGAAGAGAATGCAGTTATTTGATTCTGCAATAAACATAGAACTGGATCCAGGCTTTATCCTCCAGATCCAGACTTCCATAATTGCTTCAGACAACAGTACAGTGCCGTATTCATAAAGCATGTACGGAGGGAGAGGGGAGGTATGGTAACTGTGTGTGTGGGAATGCTACCCTCCCTGTTCTAATTGCAATCACGTTAGAGTGCATACAGACTTTAATGAAAACTATTAAACGTCCCAAGTGTGACCAATGTGACACCGACCTTCCTTTACCAATAATTGAATGAAACACTGACACAAAGCTTGTGGGAACTATTTAAATTTTATTATTACTAAATTAACTACTGTAATTAAATCAGAATTCTTGTTACTAAATTTTGATGGGGGCCAAATATATGTAAGCATAAACATTGCATATGATCACAAACAATAACTGTGATTAACGTAAACTCTACAACCTAAATTAAAGGAAACCTCAAGTGCATATCACCAGCCTTTGGCACAACACCTCTTTTAAGTGCTATGCGAGACCGTCTGTATAGACGGTTCTACAACCTCAGGCATTACCACCTCTAACGGTCAATTCAAAGAAAGTTACTTTCTGTAACTTCTTTCACACACCCCCAATTGTGCCATTATTCAACCTATAAATAACAAAACCTGCTTTCCTGTCCAGGTTCAACACGAAACCTATTGATCAAAACTTGAACAATAGAAAAATAAAAACCTAGGTACAGGAGGGTGGCAAATCCAGAAGAAAAGTGCCAGATCTCACATATACATCAGCTTAAGAAAACTCTGCAGCCCCTCAACTCCACCTCCAAGAGACCCCAGGACCAATGAGCATCAAGCAAGGTGGGTGTCATCATTAATAATACCACACACAGGGAGTTTAATTTTGCTCCTGTAAAATAAATTAACCCTCCGCTTCTCTGCATAGAAGAAAAAATTGTATGGAATATAAACCAAATAATTTTAAATAAAATTTATTTCATTTTAATAAACGTCCCTGCTTGATACTTTCATAATGTTGAGTGCTTCAACAATATATAGTTAATAAACTGAAATATTATTGTATTTTCTTTAGAGCAACAACTCCAATATTTGTGCAGTCATGAGATGTAAAGGTATGATCCAGCTGATGTAATTTTTCACATGAGAGGCATGACAATGCAAGTGACACCATAGTAACTCAACCTGAGGACGAAAGTCTGTAACCTATCTGTTTAAGACCAGAACCAAACAACAGAAATGTTTTTTTTTATAGGCATGGAGGATCACAGATGTTGAATAATCAGCTTTTCTAAAGCACTGAAGGTGGAAAAAGAGATTTAAGGGGCTATAGGAAATCTGTGCCCTAAATGCAAAATTATCACATTTATTTTTACATTAAAATTCAGGTTATGTGTAAAAAGGAAAATGAAAACACAGCTAGATAAAGGAAATGTAGAACAGACCTATATCTTTCATATGCAGTTCTGAGACCATATTAAGCTTGCTGGCAATATAATGCCAATTTTCTGTCTATAGAGAAGTGAAAACCACTGCCATCCGTTTTATACTAAATATAAACATTTTGTAAGGCACTTTTGCATTACTGTAACTTCTGTTACAAGTTAAAAAGCTTAGAACTTAACATGTATTTAATTTATTTATCCCTTCCTAGAACATGCAAAAAATACATACATAAATAGTTTTTGTGCTTGAATAAATAAATATAAATACACAGCGATAATTGAATTAAAAGAAAATAAAAAAATATATATTATTCCTTCTCTAACATCAGATTTACTACTAAGCATGATAGATCAATTTAAATGCAAAGACACAAACCAAGGATGACACAAAGATGCTGCTTGCATCTCTAATGTGTTAAACCTCTGTATTAGTTCACCCTATACGTGTGCAGGTCACATAGTTGTGATTGGTATACAATGTGTCAAGGGCAATATTTGTATTGACCTAAAAAGAATGATTTGTTCCATATTTCCTTGAAATTTTAAAGAAATCCGAAATCCACTATAATGTTCAGCAATCATACATGGAGTGCCAGGCCCTGTTTTAAGCTGTCAGCCTCTGACAGTGTCTATCAGGCAGCGGTCCTGCATAGCCCTGCTCCCAGTTCCATCTGGCCCCCATCTAGTTCCACCCATCCAGATTTGCTCTCCTTGGTATAGAGTAGGAAAGGGATCTAGGAGTAGCAATTTCATGTGACTTAAGGGTAGCCAAGCAATGTACCAAAGAAATAAGAAAGTGGAGTCAGATGCTTTGTTGCATAGAGAGAGAGAAATTAGTAGCAGAAGAAGAAAAGTAGTAATGCCATTTATATTGGTACAGCCTCAAAGAAGAGCAACTAAAATGGTCCATGGTATGTATCAAAAAACATACCAAGAAAGACAGGTGGAACTAAAAATGTAAAACTTGAAGAAGAGAAGGGAGAGGGGGCTTATAATAGCAGCTTTCACATATATCAAGGGTTGTAACCTGAGTGTAATAGAACATGAGGGTGTGTGTATAAACTGGAGGGTGGTAGTTTCAGATCAAATGTGTGGAAAAATTACTTTACTGAAAATTGATAAAGTGAATAGCCTCCCATCTAAGGGGGTTAAGGCTAACACAGTTAAACAGTTTAAACATGCTTAGGATAAATATAAGGATTTCTTTAATGAGGATAATCTAGGGTCAGTATAGTTTTAAATAAACAACAGGATTGGCCAAGCGGTTCTTATCTGCCGTCACATTCTATGAGTCTGTCACCTCCCTCTGGGCGAAGATCCTTAATTAGGCATGGCGTTTGCGTAATTCCCCTGTCTAGAAGGTTTTGCGTATGCATACAACCTTCTTGCGCTGGAGTAGTGCCCGGCGTATGTAACGTACGTTATGTACGCTGGCTTTTACGTAAACGGGCTCTCCCCCTTTTTACGTTTGCTGTATCTCCACCATATAGGCGGAGATAGGCATTTAAATTAGGCCGCAGAACAAGTCACAAATGTTAAGGTAGGAATCTAGACACGTAAGTGTCCAGATTTTACTACCTTTAGTGAGGAGTGCGGGGGGCGTGCACTCCCGTAGGGCCGTAATGACCTCGGGCGCCTGTAAGGCGCCCATAGGTCTGGATCCGGCCCCTAGTTGGTAATGTCATTTGTTGGAAGTCTTTATAGAGCAGATTGCATACTGATCGGATCACAAGGATACGTGCGCATGTGCAGAGCACAAATATAGACAATATACAATCTGGTCGCACAGAAAAATCTGGTCGCACAGAAGTCTGGATCCGGTCCTATGAGAGGACAGGTAAATAATAATAATTCTCCTGGGAACATTTCTGTGTATATTACTAGTGTTTTCTGACACATGGCTAGGTATATCACTGGCATCATTTCTGGAGATGTTCCACACTAGGAAATATATTGGTATGATACAAGTAATGGAAATGGTAATATTAGGGTACTTACTGTTCAGTTAAACCTTTATCAAAATCAGGGAAACTTCAGCCATGCATGGCAGACCCAACCTGCTGGGGAAAGTTGAATAGCTCTTCAGAAATCATTAAACCTTTGTTTACTTACAAATTAGAAGCTACTGGCTCCCTGTAGATAAGACAATCGAACTGGCATCACCCATTTAATGTTGTACAGAAAGAGCGTATAAATAATCCTGTGCATTTAATAGGGGATGTCAGCTTTATTGTCTGGTCTCTGCAGGAAGCCAACAGCTACTATATGGTAAAAAAAAACACAGTTTTAACCAATGGGCTGCAGTCTAGCTTTCCCATCATGTCACGAAATGAGCATCATGGCTGAGAAAGCTCAGTACAAAAATACATATATTTTTATTTTGTTCAATACAGCATGATTACATTGATATAATGAATATATTAAACCCACAATCTTACTGAACCAGCAAAGTGAAATTTTAGATTTGGCAGCTTAGAAATTTTTACAGAATGTGAGTGAAACGATTTTGATTATTATACCAATAAAGCAGTATAATAAATAAGATGCTCTTATATTTATTTATTGTTGTATTCCATGCTGTTGAAACTAAATTTTAGCAGAGGACCAATAAATAAATATATATATACAAATATGTATACAGTCAGTTGTATGTTTTTATTTTACGGATTCTTGTTTCCTTTTCTTTTATTATTGAATGGCAAAAAAACCCCCAGTAATTCAGATGTTGCAAGACTATTTAGTATAATAACCATATGTCTAGATCATGCTTGCGGATTTTAATCTGATTAGAATGTGATATTTTTGTTTTAACATTAATAAGGCAGAAATAACAGATGCAAAAGATTTTTGTTGACAAATGCAACAAGCGCATTTATTAGTCTTAAGTGTAAAAGCATTTACTGGAAAATATATTTTTTTAATCTGTTGAATTTTTTAATGCTTTTTTTTACTATACTATTACTTTTACTATAAAATACTTTGAGTCATAAACAAATAATTAAGAGCGTGCATTTCTTAAACACTCATAGAAAGAAGTTTTCCACCTAATATGGATACCCAAAATTCCCAACATTAATTAAGTAGTAATACTTCAAGAAATATTGTGTGTTGTGCAGCTAATCTTTCAAATGCCCAACTTGCCACACAACTCGGGGTTACATATATATTGTAGATAATAATAAACTAAACCCTCACCCCAGACTATTTCCCAAAATTAATGTTTGATTTACCTTCCAATTTAAATTTACTATTTTAACTGTTATTTTCAGATTTTTCCTAAATACTGATCTTGGTTGAATTTATGAATGTATTTGTTATCATTCGTTATTCGATGGATTTATATAAAGATGTTACCTTACTCAGTTAGTCTCTGTCAAAATATGTACTTATTACCAATGAATATTCACATTAAATGAATCTGACCGGAGAGTTTTCCTCCTTCTTTGGCTGAATTTTTCTTTTAGTATTCTGCATGGCATCCCCCTATAATTTTTGTTACCTGCAAAATATTCCATTCAAGCCAAGTGACAGTACAATATCATATTTTGAATAACTGAAAAACAAAACACACTATAAACATTTCATTCACACTGACTGTTGAGGGGAGAAGAGAACATCCATAAATCTGCACTAGCATCTAGAGACATCCCAGATTCTACTATTTCAGTGTCATGGCTAAAAAGAAGTGTGAATAGGTTACTAAGTGATGTTGTAGCGATGTTCATTTGTGGTTGTGCAAAAGTGTTGTCCAAAATGTGCAGCATTTTCATGTGTGCTACCATGTTTATTACTGTCATGTGATGAATTCTTTATTCAGATGAAAGTCAATTTGAGAAACATAAGAATTTTTATTATAGCACTTAGTAAATACTCCTGCAGGTGCTTTGTTTATTCATTATATATTTAATTATGAAAGAAAGCAATGGATTGCATGTCACCATTTTTTTTAAAGCACTCACACTCGACAATTAAACGCTGATCGTCCAATAATCAGCTAATTGGTCTGATAATTGTACTGACCCTGTAAGGGTGGCTCAGCGGGGTGAGAAACATGATTTAACTGGTTACAAGACCATTTTGCCGTGCGCTGGGGGAAATTAAGGACACACTTAATTTCACTTTTCTGTGTTATTTTAGTTGGCTAATTCATTGCAGGAAGTACATGTTTCTACTACTTGGTGACACTAATGTTTCCTTTATTATTCTTACTTGATATATTTAATGACTATTTTTTTCATTATTAATATAGAAAACAAAAGATGTACCAGAACAGGCTGAAACCGTAAAACTGACATTAGTTATAATTATGGTAATTTTCTAACTAAGGACAGAGCAATTATCATAGCACGGTAGGCTTTTGTTGTATTTCAGTTCTGCTACAGAACTCTAATGTAACTTATGTTTGTCAAAGAGAAATAAGATCAATTCTAAACCACACAGCGATTCATAACTATATTACTTAACAATTCTAAAATAGCAACAAGTTCCATAACCCCTATGACATGATTGCCCCGCATAGTGGAAAACACAGATAACAAATTTCATACCTAGCAGCAAGATAAGACTTGTTCTTGAGACCTTTGAGAAAGGGCAAAGCCCGAAATGCGTCAAGTGGTCTTCTGTACACATCCTCACAAAATAAGACTCAGCCAACGCGATTATCAACTTCTTCCTGCGATCTTCCACATAGGCTCATCTGGGTGTCTACTTTAAAGCCTGTATCCTTCTTGCTGCTAGGTGTGGGATTTGTTTCTGTGTATTTTCCATCATGTCATAGTGGCTATGGGACTTGTTGCTATTTTAGAATTGTGAATTGATATTTGTTTTTATGTAATTTTTTGTTTATGATTAAAGCTAAATGTTATTGTTATATCAATGCATTGCCTGTCCTCCTATTTTTTTTTTACTTCTTTTTATCTCTGAGGAATAATTGATATAGAATAAGGACTCAATATCACTGTAATTCTTCACATAGACTAGAGACTATCATCCAATTTGTCTGGTCGAAGTGGTTTTATTTATTAATTTTAGCTATTTACGTGTTTGCCGTATATATAATTGTGTTCTTTGGTATACCTCAGCACTTCTTCACACATTACCCCTGAAAGTGTTCAGGATATATTGTATTATATGTGTGTATGGAGCTGGATATGAAACACATAGTAAGTAAAAAAAAAAAGATTGTAAGTGTCCATCAGTGAATGAATATAGAAGAATGGGTCTCCATTAAGCATGCAGCATTTCAAGTACTTTATATCCTACTTGAAATGCATCAGAGCTGATTAATTCTTTAGCTGAATGCATAAACTTTTACTACAAAAGAAAATAAATCTCTTTAATACTGGGTATAAAATGTGTTACTAATAAAACAGAAGATTTATTGGACTTGCTATGATTTAATGCTTGATCTAATTGATCGCAATATAATTTGTTCTGTTTCTTGGTGATGTATTATGTATATAAGACACAGTTCATAAAGTGGATTATCAAGGTTTCTGTGTACATGAGACTCAGAACCAGATGACATTTTACTTTAAATATACAGTACATTCCAATTTCTCAAATATCATTGAGATTGTTGTTTTTCTGGTGGATTGCAACATTTTGAAAATAGAAACCTAATGGCTTGAAAGAGGATCAGTAAATGATTTCCTTTCCTCACACACTAACATGACTACATGAGGCTTCCCTGTACCCTAAGAGAAATGCGCCTTTAATTGGGTAACAGATTCACAAAGGTTATGGGATTGAAATAAAGCTATTTTGTGAGCTACATATAAACAACCAGGTTTTTTTCATTGAATGCAAAACTAATAAATCTATTGTACCCCTTACATCGCAATTTTCTAGATAAAATCATTTATCAGCCTGTATTGTTTATGTATTTGTGGTTATAAAAATCTGTAATAAATCAGAGAATGAGACCGATGACTATGGTCCAGATTCAGACCTCTGTGTATTTTCCGAATGCAGAACTCCCCTGTCACGCCCCTCTCTCGTGCGGTTATGGCAGCACTTACGCTACCCTATCGCTGCCTTAAATCAGCCATGCGAATCAGGGGCCCATATGACTGATCTGCACGGAAGAAGACAAACACGTCCCTACTGTAAAATTTAAATACCCCCAGAGGTGATGTGCTGCCCTGTTGGATGGATCTACAGACTGGAGATCCATTGAGGAACATGTGTCATGCACCATGACCATATTCACCCAACGTTTGCAATCAGCGTGAGGAAGTCATCTGACTTTATTAACTCTGAATCCGGTCCTACAACGGAGAGTATTTAATATTCTTGTTTTATTTATGCAAAACAACACAAGTAAGTCCAAGCATCTAAATGTTAATCTGCAGTCAGGCGATTTATAAAAATAGTCATGTCTAACGTGTTTTGTCTATGTGGGAAGTACAAAACATAATCTCTGTCCAAAAATAGATGGATAGATAGACAGACAGACAGATAGATAGATAGATAGATAGATAGATAGATAGATAGATAGATAGATAGATAGATAGATAGATAGTTTTTAGTTTTTATTTTTCACCAGGTTTTCTTTGTCAGCTCAAAGGAGTTTTAATAAATTTATTTTAGGTATTTACTGTCCTTCAAATAAATGCATTATATGGTATTATATAATGCTTAAAAATGAAATGATTTAATTAGATATTGTGGATCTATAAACAAAGTTCTATGCTTCTGATTAGACAGTTACAAGTAAATGAGGCCTCGTAGGCAGATAAATGATATAAAAAAGGATATGCTAATTAGCTTTATAATAAAGATCAAAGCATATTAAATGTAAATGATATGCAAGCACTTTGATAGTTGTCAAAGGGGAATGACGAAAGTGCAGACTTCAAACAATCTAAGTCTATGTTTAATTACAAAAGAGAGACCCTTAAGAAGTAGAAAAAACCTGTAATATCTTAATTCCAATGTGTATGATGTGCAGCAAGCACCTGCTAGAAAATTGTTGGTTAAACAACATAAAATTAATAATAGGTTTTTGGTGACTCTAAAGGGTATGAAAAATTGAAATAATCAACTTTCTTAAAAAACCCAAAACCTGTAAAAGAATGATACGCTTAGAGGAGGATAATAATATGGACAAATACGTCCTTAAGCAGTAAAATGGCCATTGCTATGGCTCAAGCTTCTCAGAGATGTACAGAGAGGAATCATCATAACGTGGCAGGGACATCGAGAGGGGGTGGAGGCGTCACTAGAGGGTGCAATTGGTAGAATGGGCCAGCGCTCGGTACCAAACTGCGCGTGTGGGGATGAGCTGCTGATTGCCAATAGCGTCCCAAGGCGTTATTTGATTCGAAATACTGGAAAAAGGGCAATTTTAGCACTGCAATCCCTGGTTGCAAGTTCTTGTGCCTGGCTATCACTAGTTCTGAATCTTTGTGTTGAAGTCTATAAGGTGCTGGTGGGGAAGGGTCCGGTCCTCAAGGTTGAGTGGGCGGCGTGGGTGGTATGCAGAGATAGGTAGGTAGATGGGTGAGAGAAAAAATAGAACAAATAGTGCAGATGGTATAACAATGAGGGTAATAATGGCAGTAAGCGATATATGCACTCAATAAGTACCCACTTGGTAATGGGCACATAGTAGATATACTTGTAGGTCTTCTCCCTTGCCGTGCGGCTGGAAGCTGTGCCTTTCTCCACTCAGGTTCGAGTGCATCGGCAGGATGTTAGTCTGGTGGGTGATGTCGCTGCTGACTTCTTTCTCGCAGGTAAATAGCTGGTGTGAGGAAAACAACTCACCATATAACCCCTTGGGCTTAATGCATGAAGAAAATTCCATTTTAGGATACCGCTGGACTCTCTCTCCAAATTGGACCATGCAGCCGTATATATGAAGAAGACAAGAGAGAGAGATCTTGTGCAATATTTTTTTCACAAATAGGGAAATGGCTAGAGTGAAGAAAACAACTCACCATATAGCCCCTTGGGCTTAATGCATAAAGAAAATTCCTTATCAGGACTTTGCCATATATAAACACGCGATCATATGGGTTGGCATACGTAACGTTTGTTACACCGTGGGTTACGGGAAAGGGGCAACCCCTCGTTTACAATCGTTGTATCTCGGCCGTCAAGGCGGAAATACAGATGTAAATGAGGGAACGGAGCAGTGATGGCCCATTACAATCAGGTATGCGGCTGTAAAACTTAAGGTAGGAATCAGGACATATAAGTGTCCAGATTTCCTACCGACAGTGGGGAGTGCATAGGGTGTGCACTCCCCGCTATGATGCAGATCGTAATAACCTCAGGCACCTGTAATGCGCCCGTAGGTCTGGATCCAGCCCAGCAAGGGACAATTCTCCCTGCTAGGTATTTGAACACTGAACAGCCTATCAGAGTTGGAGAGCTTCCCAGTTCTGATTGGTCTGAGTACTGACTATTAACCACCAACTGAGCTCCATAAATTATGCTAGCACTTGGAACAGAAGCTATGGCAGTGCTATTTACACAGCAACCTGGCTGCTTAGCAACAACCATTATCGCTGTCATCCAGCCATCTGATAGAGCAGCATCTAGGCTGCCTAGAAACAACCAGGGTCTGATTGAGCAGCCAGGAGAGAAAGAGTTTGTGTTGCTGTAAATATCCCAGCAGCACGTAACACTGAATTATATCTTTCTAGTTTATGTATCCCTTGTTTTTTCCTTTTTTCCCCCCTTTTTTTTTGCTTTTTCAGTAAAATTAATATATCCTCTCAATCCTTAATTTAGACTTCAGTGTATTATGCAGTGCTTCATAACTCAAGAATACTATTAAGCTACTATTTTATATGTACATTACTTTTGTCCCGAATGCTGAGAGATAAGTCATGCTACGTTGAGCAGACGCTTCACAATTCTGCCAATGGTTTATGTGGCAATGCAGGTTTTTGTACAGAGGTGGAAAATCTATTTAAACCTGCTAGGCATGCACCGAATGGATTGAAGACATTTTGATGTTGTATATGTATCAGTAATAATCGACTAATAGTAATAATCGGGGCCCAAGTGGTGAAAAAGATAATTATTAGAGGATTTGTCTGCTCTATTGACTTTTGAGACCACTAACCATAATATAGAACGGACATTAAACGCCACTTTAAACAGATGCATAATGAGATGGAATTATGTGTAGTTATAAGTAGATCTTAACTAGTTCTATGGACGTAGGATCAACACCATTTACCCAACATCTTTTTTTCAGACGGGATCTTTTGAACAATGTTTGAGAACTTACCTCAATGCAAGTTCGATGTTTCAGAACTCAACTGGGATGTGAGATTGACAGGTGTATACTCAACATTAAATTTAGAGTTATGGCTAGGGTTATGTTTAGTGTTAGGGTTGGCAGTCACTTAAATTTTTTTTTAAATTTAATGAGAATGGCTAGAACATTTCACATATTTATAGAAATCTAGATATATTTGTGTGTATATATATATATATATATATATACATACCTACACACACATATAGAACATGCATATCTATATAGATACGTTCACTAAGGTTCACTTACTTGATATGTTCAGATATGTTCACTTAACTCTACTGCTTCACACCTCTATCTATCATCTCTATCTATCTATCTATCTATCTATCTATCTATCTATCTATCTATCTATCTATCTATCTATCTATCTATCTATCTATCTATCTATCTATCTATCTATCTATCCTTAGATGAATAGATGGCATTATCATGTAAATTGGGGACATTACAGTGTGGTAAAATCACATAATCTGGTGATATTAACATTACTGTGTGAAGATTTTTGTGTGGTATCATCATGTGAACTAAGGACATAAGGGTGAGCTGTAAACATAGCTTATATAAACTTTATAGTTAAATAAACAGGAAAATTCGGGACTGAAATCAAAGTTGGATACGATCTTGGTTGCAGGATAGAAAACAAAGTGTTGTAGCAATTGGATAAAGGACTGCATTTGTTAAGTTAAGGTTGCCAAACATGACATTAATTATAACTTCCATTTTATATCACCCAAAATAAGGTTGAAATAAATATCAATCCTGGATTTTGACTACATAATTGATGGGTGGAACCCATCAATTTAAAGGGAATCAGTGTTTATATAATGGCAATTAAATGCTTGTAAATTCTTTAGTAATGTATACAGCAAGAAAAGTAAGCATACAAGAGCAAGATTTTTACCAGAGGCTCATGTCAGCGTACCACACACACACTCATTGTATGCCACACACACACACACACACACACACACACATATACACATAACATACATGCATAAAATAACACACACAACGCATCTTGTACAACACACACACATACTCCTTGTATGCCTCATACACACACACAGATGCACAATTACTCATTGTGGCCCTATGCAGAAACATGAATAAGACAAGTTGCAGTGAAGATTGTGTGTCAGTACACACTGAACTTTTCTCCAGACATCAGGACATCATTGATTGGAAAAACCAGGAGCTCCCAAATATCAAATCCCATGATGCAATGCAGTTTCTGACAATTCTGCAGCATTGTGGGACAGTACACACTGGTAACATGTCAGAGCTATCTGAAGGTTATCATGTGATCTGTTATTCAGCAGATAACCCTCCAGTGTGTACCTAGCTTTAGATCAGCTTCATACCATCCACCCTGTGTGGTAAGAACTTATGCTAAATTTACTTTTTATCTTGCTGTGCCTTGTTAGTAATA
Source organism: Limnodynastes dumerilii (assembly GCA_011038615.1). NCBI lineage: Eukaryota > Metazoa > Chordata > Amphibia > Anura > Limnodynastidae > Limnodynastes > Limnodynastes dumerilii. The sequence continues at coordinate 160,393 of WWET01002023.1, forward strand.
TTGAGGGACTTTGGTTCTTGGTCTTAGTGGAGTAGGCATTTACTGAATTATATTATCTTGCTGTTGCTCACTGTTACTTGCTGTCTAAATCAAGTCCATATTGGAATTGTATCCTGCACCAGATCATTATGAATTTCAGTATTATTATTATTATTATTATTATCAGACTTTAATTCAGAAAACACTATATTGCAATTCATATCTATGCCCTTAAGTAATGATTACATCTGTTGCTCCTTATGTTTATAAATAAAGACTGTCAGTTGTTAAACCAGCATATCTCTTGATATATACCTCACAGTCATGCAAGGGTGGTGTCCAGGGATGGATTGACCATAGGACTTAGAGTGAATTTTTACGGTAGGCCGATGACCTTTGGAGGCCACCAGCAGGCTCTCTTTTGTGTTTCAAGCTAACTAGGATGTTGACAGTAGTAGGTGGTGGTCACTAGAATGCTCTCTGAATTGGGTGGTGGTCAATGGATGTTCACTGTATTTGGTGGTGGTCAGTAGGATGCTCACTGCATTTGCTGGTGGTCACTAGAATGTTCTCTAAATTGGGTGGTGGTCAATGGATGTTCACTGTACAGTATTTGGTGGTGGTCAGTAGGATGCTCTCTGCATTTGGTGGTGATCATTAGGATTCTCTCTGTATTAGATAGTGGTCACAAGAAAGCTCTCTACATTGCATAGTGATCACTATAAATTTATTGTGTTATGAAATACTACTCAGTATATCTTGTATTTAATTGTAACTTGTTTAAAACACTTGTTCTTGTATTTAATTGGCTCTACATAACCTGGCCACATTATATATTAAAGGTACTTTCTTTTGTTATAATTCCATTTACTTTTTTCAGTGTATAGTTGATACAACCCACATGTGGCCTCTTACATCTTTTTTTTCAGGACCACTTTAAGTTCCCAATCCATCCCTGGTGGTGTCTACTTCCTTGTGACACTACCTTTGTAAGCTGCACCACCTTCCTTCATTCTTGGGTGCTCTACTTCTGTTGACCAGTCTCCATATCCATAGGGATTACCCCTAGAGGTGCAACTGAACAATGGGGATGCACACCCCCTGATAAAACAGTATAGAGGTATATTGCCCACCACACACCATTGGTTAAGTCTCATATTTGACAAAAAGGAAAAAGAAAAAATAAGTGGAAATATTGGCAATAGTCTTCACTTTTAAATATATATGACAATTTTTAAAACTATATTCAGTTAAAAGAGATCAAAACAAAGCCATGTACAATGCAAGCTTCTTTTCCATTTTGATGTAACTGCCAGTTACGCTGAGACTTTTTTCCTGAGGTCTTTTCTATTTCATGTGGACGTAGGGTTATGTTCTGCTTGATTAAGAAACAATTTATTTTGTTCACTCTTGTTATTTTTGTTGCCCCCCTTTCTCTGACCTCCTGGAGTTGAAAATTGGTTCTTTCCATATGTCTTTCACAGTTGTGTGGATAATGCTTTGTGTTCATGGCTTTAATTAACAAATCCTTGTCAGTTGTAATTTTTGTCTATTTTATTCTTATTAGCTTAAAGCTTAGTATGAACTTTGCATCTTTGGACAAGCTGCATATCAAGGTTGGAGCTTAAGGGAATAGTTTATTTTTACTGAATATTTAAATGAAGTAATAAAGGTTGTATGTTGTGTCTAAAACATCCCAAGGTAAAACATTTTTAGTTCATTTATATATAAATATATTCATAACCTTAATATATTATTTTTTATTTTATATGTCTCAAAATGTCAACAAGAACATTCTATATAACAGAAGAGACAGGTAAATCTATGCATGTGATAAATTTCTTTCACCATCATTTCCAAAAACAGATTTACTAAGCTGCAGGTTTGAAAAAGTGCAGATGCCCACAGCAACCAATCAGAATCTAGCTGACATTCTCTAGAATCTGATTGGTTGCTGTAGACAACATCTCCACTTTTCCAAACCCGCAGCTTAGTTAATCTGGCCCCAAATTGCAGTCTTCATGACATGTCAATGTGTTTTACTAATAAATGTATATATGTTTATGCTAAGCATTATATGAAATGAGATATATGTAAACACACCTGACTACTAATCTTGGACATGATCCAGAACTATGTGTAAGTCATCTGTTTAATGCATACTGCGCATGTGCATTATGGCGTTCACACATGGAAGTCCTGGTTGAATGGAACTGGTTCCCCTATGTCCAGAACGTTTGTACGTGGGGCATGTCACACCTCTGTGCGTCATTTATACATACGATGGGCTGAGCCCATTAATTAAATTGCACAGATAAGGGCAGGGTTTAGTCCTTATGTACGATTGTCTTTTCGGACAAGATAAGGTAGCGTTGTGGACACATAAGTTTCCAGAATTCCATACGTCAGTAGGAGAGTGACCTTTCCACTCACATATGGCACTTAGGAGTGGATGAACGTACGGAAACCCTTCTGTACATCAAAAATACACACCTAGTTCTGGATCCAGTCCCTAGTCTTGTACTAACCTTATGTTAACTTACAAATAATGGGCCAGATCCAGACCCACGCATTACGTGCGTGTGAGGGTCTGTAAGTACGAATGCATAGCACTCCCAACTCTTGGTACATACGTGGCCAGATTCCTACCTTAATTTTATGACTAGGTCTGCAGCCTTACGGTCGCTGACATAGTCATAACAGGGCTTCCCCTGCCCGACACCTAATTTACCTGGCTATCTCTGCCTATATAGCGGACATACGACCATCGTAAAATCGTTGCTGGACCGTTTTTTTTTAATACAGGTCGGCATGCGTAACTAAGTAACCGTATATACTCGAGTATAACCTAACTTTACTACAAAAAACTTGCCTGGGGTGGGAAATGCAGCAGCTACTTGTAAATTTCAAATTAAAAATAAATGTGTCCAGCTCTCCCCAATATCCCTCAGCATGTGTCCAGCTCCCCCCAGTATCCCTCAGCATGTGTCCAGCTTCCCCCAGTATCCCTCAGCATGTGTCCAGCTCCTCCAATATCCCTTATCATTTGTCCAGCTCCCTCAATATCCCTTATCATTTGTCCAGCTCCCTCAATATCCCTTATCATTTGTCCAGCGCCCCCAATATCCCTTATTATTTGTCCAGCGCCCCCTGGTATCCCTCATCATTTGTCCAGCGTCCCATTATCCATCAGCATGTGTCCAGCTCCCCCAATATCCCTCATCATTTGTCCAGCTCCCCCTAGTATCCCTCAGCATGTGTCCATCTCCCCCCAGTATCCCTCAGCATGTGTCCAGCTCCCCCAGTATCCCTCAGCATATGTCCAGCTTCCCCAATATCCCTTATCATTTGTCCAGCTCCCCCAATATCCCTCAGCCTGGTTGCTACATTGAACTTACCTTTGCTGTCCCTCCGGCGGTCCCTGCATCTGTGTCAGGCTCTCTCCACCGCAGCTGTGCCTCTGGTTCTCTCTCTCCCTCGCGTCCTAAGGTCATTGTGCAGCACACACCGCGTGAGACAGCCGGAGGCAGAGCTGCGGGGGAGAGAGCCTGACAAGACGCAGGGACCTCCGGAGGGACAGCAGAAGGAAAGTTGCCTGACACAGACGCAGGGACTGCCGGAGGGACAGCAAAGGTAAGTTCACGCAAGTATAAGCCGAGGGGAGATTTTTCAGCATAAAAAATGTGCTGAAAAACTCGGTTTATACTCGAGTATATACGGTACATACCGGCCGGCGTGCGTAATTCCCCTGTTGGCCATTGCTTTGGATCTGGCCCAATGTGCATACTGTAGTTAGAATAATAATAGCAAACAACATGACACTGAAATAATCAAATATCAATAAGTCATCACACATTACATTGCATCTATCTATCTTTCTCTCTATCTATCATTATATTATGCTTACTTTTCTTGGTTCACTGGACTGAGAACAAGGTTGTTGGACTGTGTCTGAGTGATATTTAAAGATGTGACAATGGTTCACTGGACTGGGGCATTGTATATGGAATTAAAAGATCAGTAATATTAATGGTGTGATAGAAATTGTCAAAAATATAAGATACAGGTTCTAGTGACCTGTCCAACAAGACCCTCGCCAATTAATGTTTACAAACTTTAACACATCTTTTAAATGGTTGTTCATTGGTTGTATATTGGCTGGAAGTTTAAGTAATGAAGTGAGTTCAGTTAGTGCCTGCCTCAAGCACTGGACACTAAGCACAGAATGTCAGCAGATCAAGTATTTTCTATTTCTATTTTCAAGTATTTTTCTTTCCAGCCCAAGATTGTACAGCATTTTATCACACCTTTATGGCAACCATAGATTATTCTATAATAACATCCTCTTATGTATTATACTACTTTCACATTGCCGCCCGGGCAATAACCCAGGTTTTTGAACCCGGGTTATTGTCGTGTTTATTGCAGTGTCCCAGATCATAACCCTTTTCACAATGCAGCTTGGACCCAGGAATTTCCCAGGTCAGGCCCGTTCACACTGGGCAATATCTCGGGTTGTGAGTAATAAAAAAAGGAGCTTTTGATGACTCATGTCCTAATCCCCCCCCCCAATCAGTTGGTTTTTTTTTAAACCCGGGTCGCACCTTTCACACTAACACCCATATCGGACCCAGGAAAAACCCTGTTTTTGTCCTGGGTCCAATTCCCAGATCATTAACTCTGGGTAGAGGCAGTCAGACCTTTCACACTGAGCCTTGATCCCGGTCATACTCCTGAGCAGCCACTGAAAGTTGCCAGGAGATTCCCCAACTTAAAAGAGCTGCCACCCACTGAATGTTCTTATATAATTAAAACTGTATCAAGATATATATTGTAAAATTTAGTTGCATTATTCATTAATAATTAAACATGATTCATCTCTCTCTGTCAAGTTCCCAGTTCTAAACACTAGACAAATTGACAACTGTCCTGGTCTTTGGAAGACAAATAAGTGAGATGAGATAAAAAACAATAGGCTGGTTACTTGCAGCGCTGCACTACTATGCAGAGTGAGCTAAAAAAGCTATATGTAAAAAACTATTCACATAGTAAAATGTGCATAAACATATAAAACTTTTGTCCACTGTTCACCAATCTAATTTTTCAAAAGACCATGTGAAAAACAAAAGAATAAAAAGAAAAAGATTTAAATATAAGAGAAGCATAGGGTTAATCTTTAGCACGAGCAAAGGTAAACTCCCTGCATGTCGGCTGAAGCGTGTCACTCACCTTGCTTGTTTTTCATTGGTCGAGTAGGCGTAGGAGAACTGGGACCTGGGGTTTAAAAAAACAAGTTGGGACACTAAGACTGCCTCTTTTCACCTCTGGATTCATTTGAGCCTGTGGTGCAAGTCTCCAGCAGTCTGCAAAAGATAAGCGATTATTCTACACCAATCATCCCTAAAACTTGTCAGTTAATACACATTCATATACACTACACAGCCACACACACTCCACCACACATATCTCCTACCCCACAACACTTTCCACCCCATCCCCTCCCAACCACCACTCTCATTGTATCACTCTCCCTTATCCACAATCACCTCAATAAAGAACAGCAGCCCCCTCATTTTACTTAAAATCAGTACTGCCCTTTGGAAATGCCCCGGCCACACAGAGCTGCTGCCCTGCTAGCTCGCCTCAGAGATGCTGAGTGCGATGTTGTCCCAGGCACACAGCGCCGCGGGGGTGCCCAGGTTCCTGGCCTCAGGGGTAGAGGTGCTTATAACTTCTCCCCTTCACTGTCTCCAGCGCCGCTCGTAATGCCAGCACAACGGCAAGGAGAGGAGTCTTCATGCAGAAGCCACCCCCACCATCGCCATTATCACGGCCGGATCTGCTGTGTACTGCTCCCTTGCGTGCGCATCATGCGCACACTCTCTCCCCTGCAGGAAGTGCTCATGTTCCCGCCTGCAGGGGAAGAGGTACCTATCACCTACCGGCAGTTGGGAGGATGTCTTCGGACTACCCTCGTGACCTGAAGTTGGTGAAAGCAGCACCTGGAGTGCTAGAGGAAAAGGTGGGGACCGATGTTAGATTGGGAAGAATGATTGTCCCCTTCTTCATCACTCCCAATTCCCAATCTTATTATATCTGTTATTGGCATAGTACCCAAGAAAACCCCAGGAAAATTCAGACTGAAGCAGCACATGTCCTACCTGGTGGGAGCATCTGTCAACGGCGCTATCCCGAATACATGTACACATGTGGTGTACCAGTCCTATGATTCTGCTCTGGGGATGGTCAAAATGCTGGCTCCAGTGCACTTATGGCAAAAATAGATGTGGAATCGGCCTTTCGGCTCCTCCTTCTGCACCCATCTTCATTTAGATTTATGGGTTTTTCAAATTAAAGACCTTACTTACATTGATAAATGCTTACCCATGGGCTGCTCTGTGTCTTGTGACTACTTTGAGACATTTAGCAGTTTCCTACATTGGTGCATCGTTGCGGGAACAGGCCATGCTGGAGTGGTTCACTACCTGGATGATTTCCTGGTGGTGGGTCCCTCTGACTCTGAGATATGCCAGCACTTACTTTTCTCCACTCAGCCCTATTTCATTCTCTGGGGGTGCCCATCGCGCATGACAAGACGGAGGGCCCAACAACTAGGCTGTCATGCCTCGGGATTAAGATGGACACGGTTGTCGGCCTCTGCTGTCTCCCGAAAGACAAAGTATAACATTTATGGCTTTTAATCGAAACAGCGGTAGCCTCACCGCATCTGAGCCTTAAGAAAATTCAATCCCTGGTAGGGTCATTTAGGTTTCCTTGTTGAGTGATCCCCTTTGGCAACATATTCTGCCATAGATTAAAGCACGCAACTCCCCTCCTCCAAAGATCTGAAGGCGGATCTTGGGGTGTGGGACTCATTCTTGAAAGGCTTCAATGAGGTACGCATATGGCCTGCTGCGGCAGTGTCCAATCTCAAACTGCAATTGCCAACAGAAGCGATGGGGGGTGCCAGGTTTGAGGCTTATTTCCAGGGCTCTTGGTGCACAGAAGGTTGGCCCAATCACTGGCTCAGGAACTGTTGGAATAAAAACCTAGTACTGCTAGAGCTGTTCCCCATAGTGGTGGCATTAGAGTTATGGGCCTGCCATTTTCGGAACAGGGTGGTAGTTTTTTGGTGTGACAACCTTGGTGTCATTCAGGTCATCAACAGGTAGAGGGCGGCGTCCCCTCCGGGAGTTCATTTGCTCAGACACCTCATTTTGTGATGTCTCGAGTATAACATCAACTTCCGGGCCATCCACGTCCTGGGGGTCGACAACAGATTGCTGACGCATTGTCCAGATTTGATTGGCCCAGGTTTCATCAGCTGGCCCTGAAGCAGATTGGACTGGCACACCCTGCCCTATCTCTATTTGGCAGGTGGTTGGCCTCAGTTAGAAGAGCTAGTGTTACAGTCATTAGCTCCCTCCACCGCCCGGAGGTACCGCGCCGTCTGGGAAAGCTGGCTATCATTCAGATCAAGTCACAGTAGGGAGGTTACCAGCCTGCAATCTTGCCTCTATGCTTTAATGATTGGGAAGTTCAACAAAGGTAGAGCACGCCCCCACATTAGGTCCACTTTAGCAGGCATATCCTTCTGGTCAAAGTTGCGTGTGCGAGCAGGATGTCACCAGGGGCTTTATGATATCCAGGGCCCTTAAAGGTTGGGCTAGGGTTTTGGCTGATGCCACCCGACTCTAAATGTCCCTTATCAATTTCATGCTTGGCCATTTTGTTATGCTGGGCCTTAAATTTGCAATAGCACGGCCACAAGACTGCCCCGTTTGGTTTGCGCACATGAAAGCCATACCACTATCATGCTATCAGTTCGAAGTTGTTTTCCAGAAAATGATGGTGAACATGGGTTTGCATCCAGCCAACTACGGAACTCATTTGCAGCCTCATCAGCAGCGGCTCAGAGCAGTGGCTCAGAGGCTTCCAGTCAAGGATATTACACGAATAGGCTGTGGAAGTTGCAGGCTTACAAATCCTACCTCTGTCTGCTTGTGGATGACAGAAGGAGTGACCTATGTGGGTCACAGGCAGAGGCCTGACTTCAGCATCGTTCGTTATTGAAATTGTGGTATTTCAAGTTTTCAATTTTAGGTAGTTGTTCACCTCCACCTACATGCCAGGGACCGGACATGGTTCCCGGTAATAGTCCGGTAGCTGGCATGCTACATCAGGTGCTACGAGTGCATAGGGCTTTTTCCTAATGTTACCAGAGGCTTTTCCCCATAGTCAATATAGTCTGGCTCTGATCATCTGGAGGTTTTCACCTTCGCACAGGGGCCATAGGCATTCCCCTTGTTTCTACCTTAGTCAGGATGTGTTTTGTATAACTGTTTTCTAATAGCGGGTTTGATGCAGTCGTTAAGTTTTGTAGTCGTTTGGAAGGGCCTTAGGGGCATGTTGTGGCCTGCGGTTTTGGAATGTCTCGCCAGTGACATGTTGTGAGAGCTGCGCCCCGATATAGTAGTTTTACATATAGGGGGCAACAACATTGGTCGTATCCCGGCGGTTGAATTATCCTGAGCCATCAAGGAGGACCTCCAATTGACCATAAGCTGGTGGCGCTGTATTAAGTGGATATGGTTTGGCATTGCTCCAATAATGGAGCTGTTATTGACAAGGTGCGCAGAAAAATCAATAGATCAAATTAAGTTTTTCTGTTAAAGCATGGTGGATTGGTAGTTCATCACCCGAGGATCCGCTTAGAATTTTTGCATCTGTACAGAAATGACGGTGTGCAGATGTCAGACGAGGGTTGCCGTTTGTTTTTGGAGGACATTTTTGAAAGAATTAGGAGTGGCCCGATTTAAGTTGATGGTGGCAATGGCTGGTCAGGAAAGAACAGCGTGGTGGCAAGCAGGTTACTTATTCAGAGATTGTTACCGTTTTCTTTGATTAGAAATGTTCAAATTTTGCCCGTGGGCTGAGCTCAGTGGTTGCAAGAGGCAGCCACTTCACTAGAGTTTTGTTAACGGTTGTTGTTGTCGTTGTTGCCGGAGGTTGTAGACACATCTATATGGACAGTCTCGCGTGGCTCGTAAGTGAAACGCTGTACCAAAGGGCTGTTGTTCCCAGTTGGGGTAAGATTTGATTTTAATTAAGCATTGCTTTATGACATGGTGATGGTTTGGTTGCAATGTTAATTTATTAATGTCTTATATGATTTGAAATTGTTCATACATTATTATGCCACCTGCTTTCTTGGCCCAAGAAATTTTAATTCTAGTATCATAACCAGTTAAGTGAGTTGGTTAAAGTTAATAAATCTAAATTTAATTCCCAAGAAGTTGTCTGTGTCTTTCCTTTAGTTGTTAAGTTAAGTGTTAAGTGGGGGAGTGTCGCGGGGAGGGTTAATCTTTAGCCTGTGTGTTGATGGGCCAAAGCGTGTCACTCACCTTGCTTGTTGTTCATTGGTCCAGTAGGCGTGGGAGGAGCTGGGGCCTGGGGTTTAAGAAAACCAGTTGGGACCCTAAGACTGCCTCTTTTCTCCTCTTGATTCACCCACCCTCCCTTAAGGGGAATTGTCGCAGGGAGGTCACGCATGGGACATTTACAACTTTAATTATATTCAAGAATAAAACAATAAACAAACCAAAAACAAACATAAAATAACCACTATGGGAAGGGACAGAGTAGGGTGAAGAAACAATCCTAGCAAAGGAATAGCAAAGGAATAGAAAAGTGAGGAGGTCAGGGCCCAGGCTCAAGCCATCTGCTGGATCTGAAGTATGGTCATCCCACCAATCACTGCCGATGCATTTCAATCTGAGCATTGTCAGAATACGTGGGATGGCTTTTTCTGCAATCTTCATTGTCAGCAATCATTCAACTCAGGGACCGCAAAGGATAATAATATACATATTAGAAATAAGGACCAGTACTTTCTCTCTAGTTAATTGTGATAGTATTGTAAATGTAAAACTAACATAGACTATGGGCTGGAGCCAGTCCTATGGGCGCCTTACAGGTGCCCAAGGTCATTACGGCCACCCTCATAGCGGGGAGTGCACGCCCCATGCACTCCCTACTGTTGGTACGTGTCCAGATTCCTACCTTAACTCTTAACCCCCGTCCCTAACCATATTTTACATGGCTATCTCTGCCTCTATACGTACGCCAGCTGGTACGATATCGTAAGTACATTGTGCGCATGCGCACAACCTGCAGGACAGGGGAATTACGATCTTGCGGATCATAATTCCCCTGTTGGACTTAGTTTAGAATCTGAACACTTTTCTCATTCACATTCATTTGATCTGAAACTGGCATTCTGTACACAAGTCCCAGATGATCAGGGAGGTGAGTGGTGTGTTTCATTACATAGAAACATAGAAAGTGACGGCAGATAAGAGCCACATGGCCCATCTAGTCTGCCCATTTGTTTATTTACCCTCAATTTGGTTTACAATTTAGGATACCCTTATATTTATCCCAAGCATGTTTAAATTGTTCTACTGTATTGGCCTCAACCACCTCAGATGGGAGAATATTCCATTTATCTATC
>WWET01002023.1:171603-186695 GCA_011038615.1 Limnodynastes dumerilii
CAATATCACCTATAAAGATATTAAATAGCACTGGTCCAAGTACAGAACCCTGGGGTACTCCACTGGTTACCTTACCATCCCCAGAAGAGATTCCATTTACTACAACCCTTTGTTGTCTATCCTGTAACCAAGATTGTATCCATGCAACTAGCTTTAAGTCCAACCCTTAAGTTTCCATCTTATTTAACAGTCTTCGATGTGGCACAGTGTCAAAAGCCTTGCTAAAATCTAGATAAGCTATGTCTACAGCTCCCCCTTTATCTAATACTTTACTGACCCAGTCAAAAAATTCAATAAGATTTGTTTGACATGATCTTCCCCCAGTGAATCCATCATTGTTGTTGGTGTTTTCATCTTAGCTCCTTCCTGACAGATATATTTATAGTGGACTACATCCAAAGATCTGATTTTACAGAGATCAGTTCTGTATTCACACACCATTAGCTACTCCTTTCACACGGACATCCAAGACCCATACCCTAGAGTTTTCCAGTTCATGTGAATGTATATTCTACATAATATACTCTACAACTCGCATACTGATTTGGCTATCAGTTGTTTCAGTGTCGAAACAGGGCCTTTCTAACTGGCGACTGCACCCCGTTTATATATTAGCAGGGATCAAGTGGTTATAAAACACATACAGACCACAGCGAGGCCCTAATTCACATCTAAGAAGCAGAGGTTTCTTATGTGCGTATTATTCAGAATTTAAAAACTGAGCATGCGTTGTCAGCCTGACTACACAATCTACAAAGCCCTTAGACACGTAGATAAACTACTTGCGGTATTTAAAGGGCGCACGTAGTTTTTAAGGTAAGAGGAGGCTTGCCACAGCAGCCTACGGGGAAGTTAGGAGAAATGGGTGGGGGGGATGTAGATTAGCCAGGGAGGGAGCAATACTCTTAAGAAGGAAAATACGCACGGTGAGTTAAGGTTGTCTATTGCACTCATAAGTGCCATTGAGCACCTAAAAATGGAGGATGGGTCATGGCAGGGGACCGAAGAAGTGGATGCGGATACATGCGTATCCTATGGATTTCACACTTACGTGTGGATCTGGTCCCAAGTCCTTATGCCATATTATTGGTATAATCTGTATTTCTGTGTTGTGTATATTAATGGTGCAAGAATTAATGGCATTTACATTATCTACAAATTAATTTTGTCTTTAGTGGATTGCAAAGTACTTTATGCAGACTGGAATTATTGATTAATTTACTGTAGTCTGGGTCACAGATTCATTGAAATATAAGACAGCTTAATGTATGGCTTTCCTGATGCAATGTCACAATACAATAATTCTGCACCTTTCACAATAGATGTAAATTCACTGCAGTCTTATAGTGTCATCCATGGTCTAAAACACATCCAATATGCTGTATGCTGTTACGTCAGGCAGCAAATGAAACATGTAATACAACTACAATGTCTGAAATATATACCATGGGAGATACTTGTACATGGGATTCTAATAATATACACATAAACATATACTATTGGATTTCAATGATACTAGTTTATTATAATATAAAAATAATAATAATAATAATAATTAATTATTATTATTATTATTATTATTATTATTATTAATAATAAAATGTGCCAGATTCTAATAGCCAATTTTAATGTCATTGGATCCCTGTGCATCAAATGTTTAGGGATCTGCAATTGCAAGGCCATGATATCTAAACATCTGTGTGACTGCAGAGCTAACTATTCAACTCACACCAATGAATTTCGCCTAGTCAGGGCCTAACTTAAGTTTTCTGTTCCTGCAAACGGAAATTGGTGGCAGTGTATGAGTCTGAATAAATATGCAGAGAGGACATGTCTATATTGTACAATGTGATACCAAGGCAAACTACAACTCAATTCCTTTGTCAAAAGGCGTTGATTGTTTCATTCCCCTGAAGTCTGGTTAGGTTGCAATGTGTTCTGAACAGGTAGCACAGATGTGTGCAGAGTGCAAGATCGGCTACGATCCTTTCTAAACATGCAATCTGAGCATGTCCCAAAAACCTGTTTATTTAGTGGGATCAGGATACAAACAAACAAACAAAGACATGAAAAAGAAATGAAAGATGGGTCAGCCACATATGCTTAAGTGTTTTAGGGAAAGCTGACTTTAAAGACAACGAGCCTACATTTCTGAAATGCTACCCCTCAATCATGCAAGGACATCAGTGTTTTTGGCTGTTTTCTGCTCTCACTGACAGTTAAAGTTGTCATTAAGAGATGCTGCTGACAATACAGATGTCTTTATATGTGTGAGCACTGCAGCATTCATAGGTGCAGAAATATTAGTGGACCGTATTTACAGTTAAGAGTAAATTTACAAACTTACCTAAATATACGCACCTGAAAAATCCGCTATACCGATTCAGAGAATATAAAGAACTCGATTAAGCACGCTCCTTGTCAGAGCCGATGCTAGCATGTCTGGCTCCCCTCTGCAAAAAATTTATTTGTGCCCTCCTCTTTTATAAATATTATAATCACACTGCTGTTCCCAGGTGACTGGTCAAATGGCAGAGGTCCTTTAGTCTACTTGGATCTAGCATCTACCTACACCACAGGCTGGCGCTGCTGTATTGAGGACCGGCGCTGGCTTTCATAGTTGTCACAGATCTGGCTAAATGTCAGCTCTGAAAAGCAGGGGGATGAGCGGCAGTGCCTACCCAGCATGGCACCTGGATGCGCCGCATTCCCCCCTCAGAGTGCATCGCGCCAGCCCTGCCCCCTGTGTCGGTAGTGCTACGTAAGGTCTTTGCTGCATATATTTAGGTACGTGCGGACTTTATTAGCTATTAGAAGCTTAAAATTGCTTATGATTCAAAGATACATAATTCGCACTGATTATGATTCTGAAATGAAAATATTTGTATTGTTGTTTTTAAAACAGCAAGTACTCTCATTAACATGTAAACAAAAGTAGCATTAAAAATATAACTTTATCACAAAAATGCATACTGCATGAGGTTATAAATACAATGATCAACTACATATAGAGTTTCATAAACATTTAAAAAAATTAAATTTAAAGAAGATAAACAACACAAACAACCAACACAGTTAAATAAGTAAATCTAATTGTGTTTGGTCACAAATTTGAAAGGGAAATAAAACTTCAAAAACTAAATCCAAAATATGGCAAACTTTACAAGGTTAAAGTCTTGCACAAAATGTAAAATCAGCATAGGATTTTAACGAGCCTTTATTTGTTACATTTAAAAAAACACATTTATTTATTAGAAACACGCAGCAGGTGTGGCCTGAACTAAAAACTACAAACAGACTATGCACAGGTTTTGTTAAAAGGACACAAATATCAGAGATTATCTAACCCCCTAATTTGGGAGGTGCAAAACACAGTTTCAATAAATCATATACAAAAACGGAGGAAGAGATCAAAGAAGAGTAATGATCTCTCTTTAAAGCGAAACTGTTAAGTAATGCACAAAATCTAATATATATAACGCTCGAAAAAGCATCAAAGATGAGATATAAAACAAATAATTTATTACATTAAAAAATGAATGAACAATTTGGCGATATACAAAGTTAAAATAAAAAGAATGATCTCAATAAAGACATGCAGCAAAGACAAATTGCACAATATCTCTTTAAATAAAACATACACCACTCATAGACCCAACTAGCTGGAGGACAAATCTTTCCCTTTACCAAACATACTAGCGGCCTCACGGCCTGCGCTTCTCCTCTTCCGAGGTGGTATCCTGTCCCGTACCTAGCTGCCTGTAGATGGGGGTCTCAGGAAAAAAACAGCATTCTCAGCGGTCTCAAGTCATTCAGAAAAAACACCCCCCCCCGGGTGCACAACAGGGAAGGTATTCCTCTGTTGGAATGCCCATACTGTACATAAGTAGCCTGTGTGCTGCTCATTTGCATTTAGAGTCTTGCCCCTCTAGCCACACATGCAGGACTCATTCCGTGTCGATGTGTGCATCAATCCTAAGTCTGACATCCGTGTATGTGAATCAGTAGGCCATGGTTTCCGTGCGTGTATTTGATTTTTTGGCCTGCACAGTTTAACTCATCATAAAAGTACGCACGAAGATTCTGCACTTGCTTAAGTGTGAATATGGTCCGGTATCGCCAGCTACATCTCTCCTTGACAACTTTAGCTGTCAGTGAGATACATGGGATAATATCAGAAGGATTATAATTTAGGGAGACTTTGAGTAACTGCTACAAGGCAGAACTGGTATAAAATAGGGATTAAAGACACAATGAAGATAGTAAAGCATGGATGAATTCATCTTCTAAAGATTTAGGAGTAGAGAATTGCTGCATTATAAAACAGTAGTGGGATGATTGATGCAATGCATTGTTACCATTTGTGGCATTGACTTTAGTTAAAGTAAGCCTTTATGAGCCTGTCCCAGAACCTGTCTGGAGGTTTTAGAAATCCGTCTGTACCACACACTAGAGTGATTGTTCTATAATCCTACAATTATCGTGGATTGGGTTAATAATCTCTCTAGTGTGTGGCCATCTTAACTCTTGGCTGGGCTGTCAGCAAAATGATAACTGATACATTGTTGTGTGCCATTGATTCCAAAGATAGACATTTAAATCTGCATTTTAAAAGGAAACTTGGACTATAGGTTACACCTAAAGGTTGACATTGTTTTATAAGGCTTTTATTCTAGTGTGTCAGGCTATCCTTATGGTACTATTGACAATTACTATGGTGTTAAATACTTAAACCCAGGACTGGCTAGCCAGGGTGTATCAATATACCAGTGTATTTTTATACATATACATATTTTATTAAAGTACTTACATTTTACCAATTGGTGTTTAATTGCTTTTAATTGGTGGTTACTTGCTCTTTAAGTCATTGGTGGTTAATTGCTGTTTATGTAGTAAAAGGCGCTCTATGCTTTTTCTTTTTCTTGGTTTATATTTATGGCAATAAATGTAGCCATTTTTTAATTAGAGATGCCCTGATTATAGCTTAGACAAACTGCATAATCCTAATTTGCGTGGGGCACATTAGCGATTGTGACTACCCGCAGATGTGGGAGCACTATCACAAAATGTTTAGATAACAATTTATACAAGGAAACACTGATGTGTTTAAATTCCATTTTTTACCTCGGTTTATAAAAAAAAGTACAGCAGAGAACGAATTCAATGTAACGTCACCACAGAGTAATCACTTTTTAGTGGCTGAAAGAAAGCTTTAAATCTTAAGTCAAATTAATTGCTGTATTATGGTCAAGGTTTTTCAACTTTTGTCTTGATCAACTTGACATTTGGAAATTAAAGGTTGAACTCCATTGAAATCTTTAATTTCCACAATATTAAGAAAATATTCTTAAAGCAGTGATTCGCTTTGATTTATTTGCTATTACACATTATTTGTATAGTTCCAATATGTTATTCTGTGCAGTGTATTATCTTCATTTTATATTATGGCTGGACTGAGCCAGTTTTTCTGTTTCTATTTAGTTTTTTAGCCAATGAGTTCAGCAGAATACTCTGAAAGAGATCATCTTATTAGCAGGAAGTCAAAGGACTATATTCACACTTAAGTAAGTGTAGAATCTACGTGCATATTTTCAGATAAACTGAGCATGCCCAGAACTCAAATATACGCACGTAAACCATGGCCGACTGATTCAAATAGAGGGACGTCAGACTTAGGACTGATGCATGAATTGGCACAGAACAAGGTGGCATGCGGTAGCTAGAGGGGAAAGAGTCTTAATGCAAATGAGTAGCACACAGGCTACTAATGTAGAGTATGGGCGTTCCAACAGAGTTAGGACTGATTCACAGGTAGGTGGTCCTTGTTTAAAGTAACATACGCACGGGAAAAGTTAAGGTAGCCCTTGACCACTTGTAAGTTGAAGAACCGTATTGTTTGCTGTGAGGCCATGCGTCTTCTCTTACTTAGTTTAGGCCACACCTACTGCATGTTTATAATCAATGGATGTGTGTTTATAAATGAAACAAATAAAGGCTTGTTTATTTAATCCTATGCTGATTTCACATTTTGGGCAAGACTTTAACATTGTAAAGATGCCATGATTTGGTTTGTGGAGGTTTTTATTTTATATTTTTATTTACTATTAATTTTGTGAAATGCTTATTTTTAAAATGTTATATGAAAGTCTCTATATGTAGTGTATCATTTTATCACTACTTTATGCAGTATGCATTTATGTGGCATGATTATTGTTATTTCAAGTTGTATTTTTAATGGTTACTTTTGTTTACATATGTTAATGAGAGCACAAGCTGTTTTTATAAAAAAAAAACCTTAGTTTTAATTTTCCAGAGCCTAATCAGTGCGTCTAGTTATGTATCTTTGAATCATAAGCAATTTTAAGCACTATTACGCATGATCGATTCACAGCTAATAAAGTCTGCATGTACCTAATTATACGCAGGAAGGACTTATGTCCTTAGGTCGCACTCCCAGCCACAGGGGGAAAGGTTAATCGGTTTCTTTCTTTTCTCTGAATCAGTATTGCGCATTTTTCGCTTGTGTATATTTAGGTAAGTTCGCAATTTTACTCTTAAGTGTGAATCAGGACCAAAGAATTTATTACTTTACTGCCAAAACAAACAAATGAAGCACTCAATCCTATCTCACTATTCTGCCTGCACATAAACAAACATTCAGGTAATAATAAACAAAGCATTGCTGTTGTTTAATACTTAACAGGAAAAAGGTCAAATCGGCTTGGTGTACTGTCTGTTCTAAAAATTATGAGCGCTGAATATAATTTAAAAAGCAGCTAAGTCACTAAGTAGAGATTGCCACCCTCCACAAAAAAGTTAATACAATGACAAAAAGATACTGAAGCGCTATAAAAATATGAATATATATATAAAATAGATGTCCAAATTCTAATAACATTATAATTTATTACAAATACAAAACGCCATAAATAAACTATATTAAAGAAAATGTATATATAATATCAATGCAGGTAACCTGATTGGGGTAATGATTATAATAAAAACCACAAGTGTCATAAGATTAGGAATAATCAAATCCAATATATTGCACTGGCCAGTGGAATATATGTCCAATTGAGAGGTTTTGCAAGGATGTTATATTAGCGGAGATATTAGATGCAGCAAAAGCAGTTGGTTATTAGCAATCTGGAAGCATGTAGTAAAACCAAGCAGACCAAAGAAGGGAGCTGTGATAGTAGTGTTACAATCAACAATGATGTTTTAGCCGGCATGCATAGCACCTGAGGCTCAGAGTCCCAAACAGTCTTGCCACCACACAGCGGAATTCAATCTGCACGTTCCAAGGTCTCCTCCCAGTCACAGTTTGCCCTAGACAATGGTAAAGCTGCACTGTATGAGTCGATAGCTGCCGCGGTAATGTATACCGCATTCCTCCGATCTCCTGCTAGAGCTCTCACGCCTCTCATAATGTGATAATCAGCTGGTGTAATGGCAATAACGATCCCCATGCAACCAGGTCACCACGCTAAACAGGGCTGAAGCGTTTCGTTGCCATGGCATCTTCTTCAGAGGAATATCCTGTTGAGCAAGTGTGCTTTCTTAAATAGTTCATTTTCCTTTCTGATTGGTTAGAGAAAATTTAAGTAATATAAGCAACGGACATCTATCTATATATATAAATGTATCTAATAAACAGAAAAAGCTATTTTTAAAAAGTGATTATAATAAAAAAAAATAAAAGGTGAGAAGGAAGGCGCTATCACATTTGGTATTACAAATAACCCATAATGAAAAAATATATATATTTAATAAAAATAAATATAAAAATGGAAAAAATATTTTAATAAAAATAAATATAAAAATGAAAACAAAAATGAGTAGAAATAAAATAAAGATATACATATTAAAAATAATAAAAAATAAATGATAAGAATGAAAATAAAAATTAAAGTATACAAGCTAGATGAAACAATTAATTCCCACCATCTCATTTAATCCATTTGGAGATAGAGTTATGTATCTGTGAAAACGTTTCACGAATACCTAACTTTCCTATTCCCACCTCTGTATGGGGGGGGATTGACTCAATACCTACAATTCTTAGGCAACTGAGGTCATAACATCCCTTCACTGGTAAACAGGTCAATTGACCCGATTTAATAAAAATACCCCTTGGGTTGTCCTGTGTCTTAGACTATGTTACTTGGGGCCAAGATATCCTTCAAACATTTATTCTTTTTAAAAATTATAGAGGGAAATTTAGGAAGACATGATTAAGAATGGGGTCACATTTCAGTAGACTGTAGTTTCTACAAAATATCTTTTTTATATCATTAGAAGCATTATTAAACTTGGTAATAAATGAAAATTCCCTGTTTCTCTGATCAGTTTGGGCAGAGGCTGGTTTAACAGGGACATTTTTGTTATTGACCACAACTAAGTTTTTACTTAAATTCTTATTTATAACACCATCCTTACTTTTATTCTTATTTCCATTTTCATCTGCATTTTCCCCTTTATTTTTATTTTTATTTCCATCATTAACACTTCTATCTATATTTTTACCCATTTAAAGTGTTTTGCGATCTATTGTTTTAACCTTTCTCAAGCAATAAATCCTGGGGATAACCCTGAGAGATAAAACCATCAAAAAGGATCTTAACTTGAGAATCAAAACTCTCTATATCTGTACAATTACGTCTTAAACGCAATAACCGTCCCTTGGGTATATTTTGTATCCAAGGGCGGTGGTGCGAGCTGTTAAAGTGTAGAAAATTGTTAGTATCCACTGGTTTACTGTAATTACAAATGTTTACATGAGAATCTCTGGTGGATAAAGAGAGGAAAGTGATGTGTGAATAGTGAAAAGTGCTCGAAAAAGTGAGGTTGATAGAATTAGAGTTGAGAAATTGGACAAACTGTTGCACTAAAATCTCAAATAAAAAGTAAATCATCTATGTAACGGCCATAGAAGACTAGATTTGCCCGAAAGGGGCTGTTCCAGATGTATTCAGACACAAATGCTCCCATGTACAGATTGGCATAACTAGGGGCAAACCTAGTCCTCATGGCTGTTCCCATCACCTGCTGAAAAAAATTACTGTCAAACAGAAAATAATTGTGCTTCAAAATAAAGCTAATGGCCTCAACCAAAAACCGTTGGTGTCTCTCTGGAGTGATACCTGAGGACCTTAGATATTGTGTAATGGTACAAATACCTAAATCATGAGGAATGTTTGTATAGAGGGCCTGGGCATCCATTGTAAAGAAGCCCAGTCCCTCCCTTTAAGAAAAACCCTCCAATTGATTGATGACATGAGTCGAATCCTGTAGGTAAGACTCCAGAGAGACAACCAACGGCTAAAGAAAAGTGTCAACGTAAAGGGACAAATTAAATGTAACTGATTCCATCCTCGAAATGATGGGATGCCTGGGGATGAGGTGAGGGATTTATTTACTTTGGGAAGGTGATAAAATATTGGAGTGACCGGTTGTGACGGAAAAAAAAATGAAATTCATCCTTTGAAATCACTCCATCCGCCAGAGCCTCATCTAAGAGATCACAAAAGGATCTTTTAAAAACCACTGTTGGATCACATTGTAATTTACGATAGAAATTGGGATTGTTCAGTTGTTCTGGCTGTTGTAGTTGTAGTGGCTTCACCTAGGTATTCAGTTCTATCTTGCAGGACCACACCACCGCCCTTGTCTGCTGCTCAAATGACAACTGTTTCATCATTTTTTAATTCCATCAAAGCTTGACATTCATTAGGAGACAAATTGGACCCAAATTTAGCCCTAGATTTCGCTCTAGATGAACATCAAGGTTTTTTTTGTAAAACATATTTATAGCCTGACTTCTAACACTGACAGGGAAAAATTCAGATTTAACTTTTTAGTTTTGTTAGTATTTTTACTAACATGGTCAATTTATTGGAAGATTTACTGACAGAAAAGAATCCCTCATTTTTGGAAGAATTTGGAGTCATTTAATTTCAAAAAAATACTAAAGTTACATCTGAATTTTTCCCAGTCAGTGTTAGAAGTCAGGCTATTAATTTTTACAAAAAAAACCCTTGATGATTTCAAACATCTATGCTCATCTAGAGGGAAATCTAGGGCTAAATTTGGGTCCAGTTTGTTTCCTAATGAATGTCAAGCTTTGATGGAATTCAAAAATGTTGAAACATTTGTAATTCGAGCAGCAGGCAAGGGCAGTGGTGTGGTGCTGCGAGATAGAACTGAATACCTAGGTGAAGCCACTAAACAACTAAACAATCCCATTTTCTATCGTAAATTACAAGGTGATCCCACAGTCTAATTTACATCCCCCCCACCCACTTTACAGCACGCCCCCTCTTATCTTAAAAACTACACGCGGTCTTTAAAGACTGCACATAATTAATATACAGACAGAACCCATTACACAAGTTGTGTAGTCTATATGACTGCACATATGCAGTGGCTCCATATGCCCATAAGAAGCATTAGTTTCTTGGGTGTGAATATGGTCGATTGGCTCTCTTTCACAAACTATTTTATATGGACAAATCTGTGTATATATGTTTGTATACATATACACAAAAACACACCAAAATGCTTGGTCTGCTAATAGATTATTTAAAAACGTTGTATTACAGTATGACTACAATAAACTATTGAGCCCTGTGTTAAAGTATGGATACAATAAACTTCACTAACTGGAGATCTGTTCAATCTAGTCCTCTGTAAATAAACCAACACATTCCACCCTCTTAGGGTCTTTAAAAATAAATGCATATATTGTTGTTGTTATTATTATTATTATAATTTATATTAACATACTAATAAAAACATTTAAAATGTGTTAATTTATTAGTCATTCAATCATTTCTTCATTTGTTCATTCATTAACATAACAACATATTCTTTTTATAGTTGATATGACCTTGATGTATGAAATACAGTACAGCAACTCACTATGTTGTACTGTATTTGATGAATATACAGTAGTGTTATTTCTACCTCTGTTCCTCCATGTGAGGCATTAATCTTTCACCTGAGTTGTCTGAACATGCCTCAAATGCGTCACTTTCTATTGTGATTGCACAAGAAACAAATGCCATTCACACTTGCTTGTTTGTCCATTTTCCCAGAGAAAGTAACAATCCTTGGAGCATCAACAGGGATAATTACAGCATGTGCAGTAATTCACTCCGGAATTGATTCCATCTGCACTATGCATTTTTCATTTGACTTGAGTCGTGGTAATGAAGCCATTAGTATACTTAAAGAATATGCTCTGTAACAGCTTTTTTTCACTTTAATTGAATACAAAGCTTGGGAGAATGTTTTCAATGTGTATTACTCTTCAGTGGAAGATACAAATGGCACAGTCAATTATTACAAGAAGGTATCATTATGAAAATAGGAAATCTGTCAGCAATAAAAGCTATATTAGACACATCCTATTAGAAAATGATTTACTGTCATGAACAAAGAGAAACCATATACAGTATCTTACTTAGACAATGCCTGCTTTAATATGTTTAATATTTAATTGTTGAAAGGATGGAATGCATACTGATTTGTCAAATGATGCTTTCTTAAATAGGCTTTAAAAATATATAAGTTTATTACTGTAAAATTGTGGTTACATTATAATAATAGCCTTCCCAGTCCTACCGGTTTTATGGAAAATGTTTATGCTTCTATTCAGTGGTCAAAGTGGAAAGTTGTAAGTGGCGGTTATGAACATTTCGAAGTGGCGGTAAGTCTATCTATCTATCTATCTATCTATCTATCTATCTATCTATCTATCTATCTATCTAAAATTTTTATAGTCATCTGTTTATTTGCCATGCCAGCACTCTGTTTTAGCCATTCCAATCATTGTATGTTATCGTCCACATGCTCAAGCCAGGAGTTTCATAGTAGGGAGCGTTTCCCATGTAGCAGAAAGCCCGTCTCCACATGCTCCCCGAGCCGACAGCACCATTGGCTTGTTCCGGATGGGACCCAACTTATCCTTTACCTCTCGGCGCTAATGGTAACTAGTTTGGCTATGTGGAGTAAAGCTGAAGACTCACAATGATTCACAGATAAGAACGGCTACTTAGGAATGATTCATGCTTGGGAATGTTCTGACTTCTGCATGTGTGGCTAGAGGGGCAAGACTCTTATTGAAAATGAGCATTCGAGTTACTAATGTACATTATGGGAGTTCCTCAAGACTTAAGAATGATTCATAGTTAAGAAGGCCTTGTGGAAACTAACATACGCATGGGAAAAGATAAGAAAAGATAAGAATGACCTCTACCGTTCTTAAGTTGACATCCGCATGGTTTCAGCACACAGCTGCTGTGTGATTATAATGATTATATGTGTTCACTTTGATTGAAACAGTTATAGTCTTATCTTTTAAAACTGTTGTTTTGCTATCATTTTGTGTTTGACTTTAAATTTGAAAGGTGCTCATTATTGACATTTATAGGCAGTTTGTGCTTAATTTCATTGTTTGTTTTAAACATTTTTTAAACATAATTTTTTTTTAAATTTAGCTTGTAGCATGTTTGCATTGTTTGTGAGAGACCTTGAGATACAATGTTGTTTAGGTCTAATTTATTTATTATTTTGATATTTATGTTATAACAGCTTTGAAAGATGAATGGTTCTTTCTTAATCCTTCAATAAATATTTATGATTATAATCATTTTCTACATTTTTGCATATTGCAATAAAAAACATTTTTTGGTTCCTTTTGTTATTTATAAAACAAAGAAAGCTTAAGAAAATCAATCTGCTTCTTAATTGAATCAATGAATGTGTTTCTTTGCTTAGCTGTGAATCATGAGGATATTAAAGATCCTAAATATACACATGATTCTTAGTTGGGAAACAAATCCATTCCTAAATATAAGCACCTAGAGATAAGAATGTTCTTAACACCTAAGCCGCTAGCGGTGTTGTTAGCATTTTTCTTTAGGATCTGTAAATTGTTCTTACTTATGTTTGCATGCATAAATTTTCTTAAGCGTGAATCAGGTCCTCTATTTGGAATGTTAATGACCTGATTGCAACATGACTTGCGTAGGTCCCCTGTCGTATTTAAGTCAGGATCTGGGCCAAAGTTACACAAAACAGTGGTTGCTCAAATAAATTTATAGGCTAATATTATAATAACAAGAATAATAATAATAATAATAATAATAATATAGGTGCGTGGAAAGTAGTAAGTAAGTAATCTACACAGAAACAAGGAAAGAAAATGTCCCAGCAACACTGCTATTAACCAGTAGCTATACCATCCAATCTGTAAAATAAAATGCATAAACGTTAGTTTAAAATAAAGTATATGCAACCAACTACTGTCATGGCATTTCTGCTGCAGTGGCTCTAACTCTAAACAGAGACAATGCAAAACAGTACAAGTGTTAATTATAGCAATACTCTACCCAACCTTTGCCACAATAACAAATATACAGTCAAAAAGCATGGCATTGTTTATGCAGACTGATTATGCCTAATTATTTAATCTACAATTTATTATTATACAAATTTGTTTTCATTCTCTTTAAAACAAAATGACGTTTTTTTTCAATTTTCAAATTGTTACAAGGTAAAAGTGTTCTCGATGAAGTGGCCCAAAACACTTAAAGTGGCCATACTCTAGAAAGATTATTGCTTCCAGTGTGTGGTGGCCGATATTTGGGATGATTTTCCCCAAGGAAAAGGTCCCAATATTGGCACCACACACAGCAGAGGCTGGGAGCAATAATCTGTGAATGAGACTGTGCAGCTAGCCTATTGGCTGGCTGCAGTCTTGCTCTGATTGGTTGGGACTCCTGTCAATCTTGACAGGAGTCCCATGCTGCCAGCCTATTGGTGACTGAACAAAAAATGTATGAATGGAAAAAAAACAACTCAGCGCTGTGTCCTGGCTAACAGTAGTGTGTGGCACTTCCACCTCCTGGCCGAAAGTTTCCCCATCTGTCAGACAGATTAGGAAACTGCAGCCAGGAGATGGAGGTACAAGGTCCGATAATCGGACTTGCACACACAATGTGTAAATAATATTTGAGGAAGAAAACTAGCGCTGGATGAGCTGCAGAATGGTGACAGGCAAAGGGTTTCTACTTCCCCTGAATATACAAGTTATCTAGAAAGGAAATTATCCTGACACCTTTCTGCGCTCTAATGTCTATATACAAACTGAATCTGTAAAACAGTATGTAATCCCATGCAATAAAAAAAAATATACAATATAATATCGATCTTTCAGGTACAGAAATTATTTATAAAACTGTATATGAAAAACAGATATTAAAATATATGTTTATGTATGAAAAACAGTATCTAAAAAATAGATAAAAATATGATATATTAAAATGAGTTAAAAAGGTAAAAAAAAACCTTATAGCAGATACTAAAATAAAGTCACTTTTAGCAGTTTCTGTGCAGGCAGCAACTACTATAAAAGTGGTAGCCAGATCTTTAGGGTGGTATTCTATAGTTTCTGTAGTAATGGCCCGGGTTTCCACTCCCTCAGATGATCGTGGCAAAGTTCGGTGGCAAGGTCCTCGGTGTTGGCTAGTAGATTGGCTCCACTGTAGCCTTAGGGCATGAGTCCTACTAAACCCAACTTGTTTTTTTTTCCCCGTTCGACTCCTTTTCCAGGAGTCACAGCGGGTAGCAAGCATCACAGCAGGGGGGTGCGTGCGGTGAATACAGACGCCGACGCGACCTTGAGGTCATGTCAGCATCTGTATACACTGCACGCACCACCTGACAATGCAGAGAGCGCGTCGCGGAGGTTAGCGAGGAGAGGGTAAGTAAACTGTAACTGGGGGCTGCATTAAGGACTGAAACTATGATGGGGCTGCCCTAAGGACTGAAACTATGTAATGGGGGTGCACTAAGGACTGAAACAATATTACGGGGGTTCACTAAGGACTAAAACTATATAATGGGGGTGCACTAAGGACTGAAACTATGGCGGGGGTGCACCAAGGAATAATAATATATAATGTAAGTAAAACTGGGGGCTGCATTAAGGACTGAAACTATGATGGGGCTGCCCTAAGGACTGAAACTATGTAATGGGGGTGCACTAAGGACTGAAACAATATTACGGGGGTTCACTAAGGTAAGGA
>WWET01002023.1:208967-225668 GCA_011038615.1 Limnodynastes dumerilii
CTGTTTCTCTCTAGTCACTACTCCATGCCCCTGTTTCTTCTTCTCTAGTCCCAACTCCATGCCCGTTCCTTTCCTGCTCCAATTTCCCTCTGTGACCTTTTCTCTTACCTTCTTTTTCTCTTCTGTTCATGTAACTCTGGGTCAGGCTGCAGACTTCAGGGCCTTTCTTCACAAAAATCGCGGGTCCGTTGGGGGCAGACCTTGTACAGAGGGTCGGGGCTTGTATGCCGAGCCTGGCCAGCACTGAATGAACAGGGATGGGAGGAATCAGCACTGGGCTGTACAGGCTGTCTCTGATCCTGCTGCTCCGCAGTTGCACACAGCCTACAGTCCGGTGCACAGATAAAATGTGCAGAATCTGATTCCGGCGCAGAGTCTGGGCTGCGGTCAGTGTATTTTTATTTTTTTTTACATGCTTTGTGAGGGGGTTTCTGGGCAACTGGAAACCCCCCCTGTGTGCGCCACTGACTGACGTACGTAAAGGTCTAAGCCCGCCCATACTGTACGATTTAAATGCCTCACCCCGCCTCCAAAGCGTAATTACGAGTGTCGTATGAATGTCGTGCCCCTTCGTTCGTAGTTACGCTGTTGATACGTGGCTGGTAAATACGTTCAGAGTTATGTGGCGTAACATCTTCCATGCGCATGTGCAGTAACTACTCATGGGCGATTTTACGTCAGCAAGTAGCGTAAAATCGCTCGCGTACGTAGTTTAGGTGCTGGCCTTATGTGCTTTTTGTACATTAAATTCAGCATTTACATAGAATCAACATGGACTTAAAAAATTAGCAAATTCTCTTGATTGTGCATTGGACATTATAACAACACAAATTTATGGTCAGCGCACAACAATTAGATATTGTTACTGTTTGTAATAACCATAAGATCATTTACTTGTTATCTATGCTTAAATACAAAAAAAAATGACATAGAGAAAGAAACATAGAAGAAAAATAATATAACTCTCTGTCCTCAATCAACTATGACAGACTCTAACAAGGGCACCAACAGGATTCCGTGCCCCTCTCCATAAGGTTGCACGTGTAGCCTGATTCTTTTCATGTGTTTAAGTTGATGTTTTCTGCTTGAGAACAGACCAGGGAGATCCAAAAAACAGCTGTTCACCTTCAACTCCTTGGCTATGTGTCAGAATCTCATTTGTATTTATTGCTTTGGATGGGTGCAGCGGATACGAATCTGGCAGACTGCTGATGCGTATTTTTGGCCCTTGCTGTACTTTTAAAGCTGGGATGTTCTTCATTTTGGGATGTGTGGGCAGTAGCAAACACTATGCCATCTCAGGGTGCCAAGATCACGTTTTCCTGTCTATAGAAAGCAGTTTAGTCATTATATAAATCTCTATCATTGTTAATTACTCTGTAGAAAAATGAAACATTTGTAGTGCTCAGGGTAGATTTTTAGCATTAGAAAATTTACTTTTATAGCTTGTCATAAGTAACTTTATTATTAAAGCTCTACATTAAGTAGTATGGGGCTGATTCAAAACTCCATTTACACCTGTATTTAGGTGCAAGTGTAGACCACCTGAGCAATACCATGTTGAACTTCAAAAGGAGTCAAATTTTAATTGTCAAAGCAGAATTAAAATTGAGAGATGACGTTTCTTAGCTCAACTCTAATTTACAGATTAAACAATAGCTATGCAGTATATAAGTTCTACGTCAGTGTATCTCAACCTCGGTCCTCAGGACCCCTAACAGTCCATATTTTCTAGGTTTCCTTAAAGAATCACAAGTGATATAATGAGCAGCACCTGTGGAGCTTTTAAAATGTGTCAGTTAGTAATGAACACACCTGTGCTCCAGCAGTGACACCTGGAAAACATGCACTGTTAGTGGTCCCTGAGGACCGAGGTTGAGAAACACTGTTCTATGTGAAAAAGTTAAGTATGCTAAGAATGAAAATTAATTAATTGCAACAGTTTGGAGGTTGCTTCATATGGATTAACTTCAAATATAAAGATAGGGATTGCAGGAGAACCAAAATAGGTTGAACTTGATGGACTGGTTTCTTTTTTTCAACCTCATCAACTATGTTACTATGTAACTCCTTACTTTGCAAAATGGTTTAGTCGAGCTGTACACTTGCTTTGCCCTTACTCTTAGACTCTGGATTAGCCCTATGGACGGTGTTCAGAGATCAGAATGAGTTAGGTGCGGCAGTATTCGTTTTAAGAGTGCCATAGGGCTTCCTTAACTAACCGTTCGTATTTTCCTTCTTTAGAAGATCCCTTCCCCACACCCTCCCCGGCTAATTTAAATTCCTCTCTCTGCCCTCACTTCTTAAAAAAGAACAGAGGCTGCTGTGACGAGCCTCTTCCTTCTTAAATTTCTAAGTGCAGTCTTTAAAGACCGCACTTACTCAATCTACGTACCTAAATTGCATAAATGGCCTACTACGCATGTGTAGTAGATCATTTCCTAAAGAACCGCACTTAAGAAGCTGCAGCTTCTTAAGTGTAAATAAGGTCCTATATGTCTACCTTTATAGTATTATTATTTTATTATTATTTCATGTTCTTAAGCTTTATCTGGATTATTTTAGGTAGATACATGTCTTTTTAAACTGGACTCAAAAATAAAAAATTTCTGTGATTTTGTTCCTGATCAACGGAAGCGGAGAGATCAGGCTAGACCACACTATGTGCATCTCCGTGCTTGCAACTTAACGACTCTTACAGACGACTCCCCAAGACTACCTTAAGTTTTGTAACTCAAGCACACAGTAGCACAAAATGCTGGGATAGTCTGGAACAGTACTCATCAAAAGGGACATTGCACATTGCTCTAAGAAGGAAAGTTCACTTGGGTATGTCATCTAGAACATAGGCACAAAGCAGAGAGATATACTCACCCATATGCAGTCAGAAAAACTTACTTTAATCCATTCCAAACACTCATAAAATGTGGTAAACACGGATCTCTGGATCATGACCATTGTCCTTGTCAATAAAATACATATGCAGATCAAAAGGCTATCCTGCCTAATAACCAATACACAACAGCAATGCTCTGATTGGTCAGGACATATGAAAGTCTGTGTGACAGCTTATTCATGTGTTTACAATTGAATAAATCTTTGCCAATTGAAATTTATTGTTGCCATTTTAAAACTGCATAAAACTATTATAGAAAAATGGATGGATAATAAATTCAAGTTAAAAGCTATAGTTAAATGGTTTGTTAGATTTGGTCATTTAAACCTTGAATTATAGACTTAACAGCAAATGATATGTTAAATAAATGAAACAATAGGTTAGTTAATTGCGTTTTCCCCAAAAAGCAATAGGATATTACATACACTATAACTAGAGACTTTTTTAAAGTAGTGATTTCATTCATTTGTAACCAAAGTGAATGGCGTTTATTTAACAGTATTATAAATAAAATGGATTGGTAGCAGTCAGAATAAATTCATGTAAATTGCATTTGAATTTATATATGAATTATACAAAAGAAAAGCAGTAATCCTACCAGTGCTGAATTAACAAATTGGCAGAGTGGGCACTGGTCTAAGGGCACCTTTTATGGGCTTCGTCACAACGGATCAAAGTAATATTGATTAAATTTTGAAAGAACTTTCTTAAATTGTTTTTAAAAGACAGAAAAAATAATAATCTCAAAGTAACAAAAATGTATGCAAATATACGCACGCAGTATATTCCCCTCACACGGACGGGTTTTCGTTGACTTCCGCCACCATAGAGCACCCTTATCTCTACGTGTGCATTTACATGTGTATAATACTTCTGTACGTGCATATGTAGCTAACCGCCCCCTCAAACGGTCATTTAAATGCCCCCCCACTTTAATGCCCCCTCCGTGCGTATGTCCCCAAGCGCGATTCACGTGCCTAATGAACTTCTGTGTGTAAATTCAACGTAAATAGCGTACATAAAGATACTACACATGCGCAGTTACTCCGATCCTAAAAATACGCATGGAACTGGATCTGTGAATACGGCCGTCTGTAAAGAAAATACTGTTTATTAAAATTGGTTGGTAAAATTTAAAACGTATTAGGAGATTATTTGTGAGGGGTCCCCGAGATTTTGACTGCGTAAGGGCCTCCACAGGGGTTAATCCGAAATTGACCACACACAAATACCCAATCAAGTAGTTTGAAATAAGCTCTGTGTTACTTATATTATTTAAGTTTAAGAAGTATTATATCAACCCTTTTTTTATTAGAGGATTATTTGGTGTGTGTGTGTGTCTGTGTATGTGTATGTGTGTGTATGTGTATATGTGTGTGTATGTGTATATATGTGTGTGTATATATGTGTGTGAATGTGTGTGTGTGTGTGTGTGCAGTTTTGGTAGCCTCTCTTATAATTTTTTTTTCTATAAACAGTTAACATTACTCATCATGCAGTAAATATTTTTTATAATGACTAGTTTAATAATCTAGCTGTTTTGTCTATAATAATAATTAGATTATAAAATGAATAGAGAAATTAATTGTATGAAACATACACATATCCTACTGGTAAATTTTACCACCTGCTATTTAAGTTTATATTATAGGGTCTTTTATCATCATTAGAAGACCTTAGTAGAGATGTATAAAGTATTGCTGCAAGCAATATTTAGTTTAATGTTTCTAATTGCTCTTTGAGTGAGATAAATAAATATTTGCATTCTTTGATTGCTGTGTTATGACCAAGCCCATTATGTATGTAGAGGGACATTGGACAGAATATTTCATGTTGTGCTCATGATTTAGAGAGAGAAGTAATCCCGCGCTGATTATTGGAATACAGAGAAGGAAAAGGGCAATCAAGGTATAGTCCCATCTGCTACCAATGAAATGTGAGGGAGTTTTGCTTCCCTTTAGGTAATGGAAAAGAAAAATAAAATATTGGTGCACCAGGAAAAAACCTACAGATGGCTGGGGTAATGAATATGGGTAAAAATATTTATTAAAACAAATAATTAAATGGGTCAACACAGGGGGGAAACAGAAATATGAAAACATCAAAGAAAACACAAACTAGTAACCGGGCTCATAAGCCAAATAGTGCATAATGATATCCAAATGCTGTACAACAATGTCCAAGCTGCACAACAATAAACCACTTAACATGCTGCACACATAAACAATGTCCCATATGAAAGGCAGCATGCCAGCTGCGCGTGGAACACAGAATGTCACTTCAATACGGTTGCAATTAGTATCTTGATACAGTGTGTCAGTTCAAGAAAGTAAGGGGTAACTGTATCCTGTGTCCTGATGGAAACTCAGGAGATAGATGCAGCGCTGTGGCTGTATTGAGGCTGTGTATCAATTTTCAAGTGTATCAAGTGTATCAATTTTGGGTCAATGGGCCGGATCCAGAACTACGTCCGTCTTCCATAGATGGACGTAATTCACTGAACAATAGCTACTGCGCATGCGTAGTAGCTATTGTACGTAATCTGCGTATCGTTTAGATACGTAGATTGTGTATATGCGGTCTTTTAGTTTGAAAAATTTCTCTTGAGTACACTTGAGATATCCCTCCCTACAGGGCCGGCCCTAGCCAATGCTAGAAGTAATATTGTTTTAAAATTTGCAGTGTGTGAGCTGTTTCAGCCAACTGATCCACATATTTGTTTGAGAGTTATTTGTTACTTGCGTTACAGGTCACACGAAGATCCCTAATGCTATTGGCACTAGGGCTATTTTTTTTTTACCTTTGTCCACCAACCTAGGCTTGCAACATATTAGTGCCGATTACAAAGTGTAAAAATGACCCCCAAACCTGCATCATGAATGTAAAAACCGCACCAGCATAAAAGAATAGAAAGCCACCCTCCCCATTTATAAGTTTCCCTGTCATGTCCACATGTTTTTTGGACCATTTAAACTCTCAAAATGATATCCCCAATATCCCCATTAATTTTTCCCTGCTCATCTCCTAAATAGACTAACACAACCTGTCCTCTATTCTCTTCTCTACCTGTACTTCTCATCAAATATTTTTCCCTTTGCACACCTCTATCTTCACACCTATTCTCCTCTTCACACTTTATTCTCTTCTTCACAGCTCACTTTCCCACTTCCTCACTCTACTTGGACTCTCACACATGGAGCTCGGAGCGCGGTGATGATGTCATTGCTCGGCACTTCTGCAATTATCTGCCCCTGCTTGTCAGAAATGCCTGCTTGTGGTCATGCAGCAGATCTATAGTGCTGGATCTCTGTTTCTCTCAATGACAGTGTAACTTAAAAATACAGTCACACTGTCAGAGAGAACTGTGCTCTGGCGCTACAAATCTGCAAAATTATGCTTTGGCCCCGATGATATCCAAGGTAACCCGGTGGGGAGCTTCAGCGGTGTGGTGATGACAGCTGTGGGCCCTTGTATCAGCATGGGCCCCGGTGCTGCTGCGCCTGTTGCACCAATGGAAGTCCCGCCCCTGGAACTTCCCAGAATAAAAGACAGGGTGACACTGGTGAATGAATCCCTGGCTCATGAGAGCTATATCAGGAATGTGTCAGGAAAGCACCTCAGAAATTTGTGTGGGATCCCAACCATATGGTACGTATTTATGTAACCCCAACACTTATCCTAATCCTTACCCTAACTGTCCCCTTCCATTACCCTAACCCTCTCCTCCTCAAAGCCTGACTTTCCCTGCAGCCTAACCCTAAGAAACCCCTCCCCACAGCCTAAACCTAAGACTTCCTTCACTGCAGCCTATTCCCCGCAGCCTGACCCTAAGACGCCTCATAGACTCTCCTGTAATACTCACCTGTCTGGCCCGGTGCGTCGGATCTGCGGTAGGGCAACCGGTCTGCAGCGGCGGTTTCTATATTAATGAATGGGTATGTATGCGGAAAAATAAATTCGGCATACTCACCCAATCATTAGTAAAACTTTCTAAACAGTAATTTTTTCAAAATAAAGACAGATGAAAAATGAACTTTCGGCTGTCTGTATTTCAAAAAAAGAATTTTTGTTGTGGCAAATGCATCTCATTGGAACAACCCCATTTCCAATCTAGACAATCATTTATAAGGGGACAGGGTTTGTGGGGAAAACAATAAGCTGAATAAGGTAGAATCATAAGGGATGAAACAAACTACGAGCGCTTTTTGGAAACAAAAGTAAATATAAAGGCTTTATAAAGACTGTATACATACGATTTATCTTAAAGTATAGACAGAAAGTGATCATCCTATCAGATTTAAATTATAAATGCAATAGTGTACATAGAAGACTTCAATGGGAAATCACACAGATTCAGGACTACAAAGTAATCTCATCTTATTGGTATATACCATGATGGCAATGTTCACCTTAAGGCACTTTAAAATGTTTCTGCCACCTTAAATCTTTGTTTTATTTAATCATAATGGAGGTGGAATAATCATATTTATAGTAGTGACATCTTGCTATAAACCATCAAGTGTATATTCCAAAGCTTCCCAAACTTTTTAAGCCTTAATGTCTCCATAATGTTTTTTGGCATGACACAGGCAAAAAAAATAAAAAATA
Source organism: Limnodynastes dumerilii (assembly GCA_011038615.1). NCBI lineage: Eukaryota > Metazoa > Chordata > Amphibia > Anura > Limnodynastidae > Limnodynastes > Limnodynastes dumerilii. Next base: position 216,472 of record WWET01002023.1, read on the forward strand.
AACTGACCAGTTAAGCAGTTAGGTACAAACAACTTAGTAACAGGAAAGCTCAGTAGATTGTTTAAGGGGATCGTTTACTAAAGGAACTGAGGCTGTGTTAAATATAGGAATGAAGGCGAGGGAGAAAAAACTACAAAGACAACAGCATTTTCTTTATACTTCACCTCTCTTTTGAATAAATGAAGCCTAAAGTGTCATATAACTAAAATAAAAATACTTTTTCAACTAGCTTTATTACAAGTTACCAAAATTGGATGACATCTCACCCCTCCTGTGTCTCTCCAGGCCCCCTCCTCCGACTCTCCTACCAAATACCAGTTTTTCCCTTTTACCTTTTGCTGTTTCTTGCTCTTCTTTTTTGCAATTGGCAGCTGTCTCCTTGAAGAGTGCATTAGTTAATGCTGCTGCCATCCTTGCATCCTGTCAGTGAGGACAGAATCTCTCCCTGCAGCTTCTAGATGTTAGCTGACCCTGGATCCAGAGCACTCCTTTTTTGTCATTCCAGAAAGACATGACACACACTTTGGGAACCACAAGACCTACCCTTCTTTAAGATTTAAATGCTGTCCTCTTGTCACATGCTGTAGCTATGGCATGTAATCCCTTACCTGCCTCCAGCCATTGGGTTCATTGACAAAATGGCACAAGCCTGGTCCGTATTTCCCTATGTGCATGCTGTCATGCACAAATGGTGGCATGGAAATTAGTCATGTGGGGAAGTTCCACTGCACTGGCTCCACAGGAACCAGGGCACCGGCCTATCAACAGCAGCCAGAAGTACTGCTAGCCAAGTTATTCTCATGTGTTTCTTACCATTAAGAATTGTTACCTTTGCCTTCATTCTATTCTTGGGCTCTGGTACTTCTGTTTCTTCTGGGAGTAGCCACCGGGGCGTGACCTGCTAGGAGCAAGCAGCCCATCCTATCTCCATCATCAGGGGCTCTAGTGAAGATCAGGCTCCTAGTGAGACTCCATGCCCCAGTTGCTTATGACTGTAACACCTCCCTTTAAAAATGGTAACAGTTTGAAAGTCTGGATACATAGGAGGGTTTACGCATCTAGGTGCTGCTAACAAACATATCCTAGCTTTATTCATATACTATAAAGGTCTGAAGGAATTAAATAGGTCTTGCCCCACCACATATAGAGGAAATAAGCCTTTGTGGCTGTCTCCTACAAGGTGTGGGTCTCATCTGAGAAGGTCCCTATTTCGAAAGAGCCGTTTTCTCTTAGCCAGTTCTGAACTGGCTGGGAAATCGATTGCTTTTGCCTCCTCGAGGCAAGCAATCAATCCCAGGAGCACTGGGGAAGAAGCTCTGAATGGTAAGTTAAAAGTTTACCCCAACCTTTACCCTAACCCTCCCCTTCCATTATCCTAACCCTTCCTTCTCTGCAACCTAACCCTAAGACTCCCTTCCCCATAGTCTATCCGTTAGACTTCCTTTTCCACAGTCTAAAATTAAGACTCCCCTAGACTGCCCTTCCCACAGCCTAACCCTAACCTTCCCTTCTAGTAATGATAATGCAATTGGTCAGAAGAATGCACAGACCTTAGATTGCTTCAGTGTCAATGTCTTATTTGTTCTTCTGTTTTTCTGATGAAGTCACGTAGGTTTCCCAGTTGGAATGCTGGATTCAATCTTTCCTACTGATTCCCATGGAGTATCGTGAGGATAAATGAAGGGAGAAAGATGCTATATATGGTGAAGTATGTAACCTCAATTTCACAAAAAACAGTAAGTTCGTCCCCTCCTATGTTGTCCTTATATACAATGGGGGAGACATTCAAGTTGCGTAACAATCTAAAGTATCACAGTCCAGGGGATGTATTGACAATCCAGACAATGGTAAGTAGCCTACTTACAGACTCTATTCTTTTTCAGGGAATAGTAAAGAATCCTCCACGGGCAGTCAGCGGGTTCCAGGCCTCCCTCCGGGTTCCTGATCCTCCTCTTCTCACTCTCCTCCTCGTCTCACCGGTCGGTCAAGTCCGAAGGGGAAAATATGTATGGAGAAAAGATAGGACACCAGTGCCCTCCTCCTCCTCTTGTGAAATAACCCTCAATAAACTCTGGTATTTCAGCTTCAGTGTTTTTGTTTCTTTATTTCATCAATTAAAAACAAGTTCTATTCACAAACTTCATATGGTGCCATAGTATATCATATTTCCATTAGGATTCAATGATACATAAATACACAGTTCCACACAATAAAATAAAAAAGTAAAAAAGTAGTATTTCTCTGAGACCTTCACTTAGTTAAAGCAGATTCTGTTTACAAAACTTCATATGGTGCCACAATATATCATACCCCTGTTGGAATTCCAAGGTATACACCTATACTGCTCCAAACGGATGATTCTGTAAGGCCTCCACCACTGCACTACTCGGGCCCTGAAAGTGCTGCGTGTTAGTACCTTACCCCACTCTTCCTTCTCAACTTCCGTGGTTTGTGTTCAGAGATCGCCGCTACCCACACCCATCCAACGCGTTTCAATACTGGTAAGTATCTTTTTCAAGGTAAGTGTGGGTAGTGGTGGTGGTGCGGTATAAGTAGCGGCGCATCCCTTACCACGTCATCGGGGCGGCATAGACAACGTGATTGGCATATCCACATATCCAAGAGTTAAAAATATTAAAAACATTTTAAAAACATTTAAAATATCAATCGAGCTGGACATCGGAGGGGCATATGAACCCACTGTGACCACTTAATTTCCAATATTAATACATATGGAGAGCTCTTCAAATCTATATAAAAGGTGACTACTGGGTCCTAGTGCTAATAAGATATACAATCTTCCCTTAAAGTGACGGTGTGCTATACAAGGTGCAAGACTACATAAGCTCAGTGTTAAATGTAAAAAATTAATATAGGTGATAATATTATTAGTGGGGCGCAGGTACTATATTTGTACATACACCCTTTCTGTTTACCTCTAAGTGTCCGTGGAATTTTTCTACTGACACTTTTAATCTCCCCGTACATTTACACCTGCGACCATGTTTAAACATAGAGAAACAAGGAATGGGAAAATTGAACATATGTTTAAAGAAAAACTTGTGTTGGTAGATGAAGATTTGGAAGGGATTATGAACAAATTGGAGAAAGCATTACACAAGGAGAATAGCCTATGGTGGGATGTAGTCACATTTGAAAAATACCTTGCAGACAGACTCATATCCAAAGGCTTAAGAGTGAAAAAACTGTGTTCATTCGAATCCAATTCAGAAGACTTTGTACAGGGATGGTACAAGATATTAGAAAATTGCTCAATGCAACTAATGGAGTTAATTATAGGAGAAAGAAGGAAGGAATTAAAATGTTTAGATGTGAGAATAAAAGAATATAAGACATTAGTGGAACCCTTTTCAAAATTAAAAGAGTTTAAGGAAATGGAAGAGAAAATTCAATATAGGGTAAATAAAAGGGAACAAGAAATTATGGAAAGAAAGAACAGTAAATTCAAGAGAGATAAGGTAGCATTTAATACGGGGACACAGTTCTTGTTCATGAGTAAAAAGAAAGATAAAATCAGAAGGGAAATAGAAAAGTTGGAAAATTACATGATGCTAGAATTGAATAAATTTGAGGATAACTCCAAAGAGGAACAACAAAAAAATAACACTCAAACAATGTCTAGAGATACCCATAAAGAAAGCAACAGGATGGAGGAAGGGAAGGATAATGGAAAAACACCTAATAGTAAACATAAAAAGAAAGTACAGGAAGGGATGCAGACACAAAAAGTTTACAATAAGAAAGATACCAATCAAGGCAAAAAGGAATTGAATAAAGAGAAAGAAAAAGAGAAGGAGAACAAGAGATCTAGAAGTAGATCCAGAGAGAATAGGAATAGAGGAGATAAGAGAAATATGGATCACACTAATGATAAAAGAAATGAGAGACATCTTAGTGAGAATAGAAGGTATGACCCTAATCACTCACAACCATATAGCAGACAAGACAACAAGTATGATGCCAGATGGGAAGCAAGAGGGGACAGTCGGGACAGATATAGGGACAATGTAGACTATAGGAAAGGGAGGGGACTAGAATATATAGACCCATATAGGAATTATTATGAACAGGGAAGAAGGAGGGATGATCACTACCACTATCAAAGAGAAAGGGGACCGTACCCACCAGATAGGAATGACAGGACATACTATCAGGAATACAGAAGGGGATCTAGGTCCAGAGGGAGGGATAGAGACTATGAGAGGCAGGGGAATGAGAGGGTAGATAGATTCCATTTTTTAGACTAAGGAACTACCCCTTAGTCCATAAAAGGGGTAGGAGGGGGGGACAGAAGAATAAAATTCTATATAAAAAACTTCGGAGAAAATCCTATAGGATCACAAAGAAAAAAGAAAAAGAAGGAAGAGAGAAGGTGAGAATATTTAATATCAGTAACTACACTCTATCAAAAGAAGAAGAGGAACTGTTGGGAAAAGGCCTCAAATTTGCCCCTGTGAAAAAAATAGATATTTTTCAGGCCTTTCTAGATATTCAGAAATTCATTAGGAAGGTCACTCTTAAAAAGTTCTTTAAGGACAAAGAGGAAGGAAAAGAACAACATAAGAATGCTATCATTAAAAAGAAATCTACCTTTTGTCCCCAACACATAAAAGGTTGTTGGATAGAAGGATTCAATCAGATGGTCACCAAAGAGATGAGAAAAATAGAAAGTATAGAGAAATTGAAATATAACCTCAAGAAGGGGGAGAGGGAAGCAATAAAATCCCTACAAGGGAATATGAACATTGTGATCAAACCCTCAGATAAGGGGGGTAGCATAGTGGTTATGGACAAGGTGGCATACAATAAAGAATGCTATAAATTATTGAATGAGGAAGGAACATATGACAAATTGAAAGGAAATCCGAGTAAGAGAATTGGTAATGAATTAAACATACTAATTGAGAAATTTATAGATAAAGGAGTGTTATCGACCAAAGATAGAGATTTCCTGATTAGAACAGAGCCCTCCATTCCCACATTCTACATACTCCCAAAGATCCACAAATATGAAAACAATCCCCCGGGGAGACCAATTGTGGCAGGGGTTAACTCCATTACTTCAAACCTGTCACAAATCATAGATCATTTCCTCCAACCCCTTATGCCGAAGATAGACTCTTACTTAAAAGGCCATATTTTAAGAATCTTGAAAAACATTAATTGGGAAGAAGGTTACATGTTGGCAACGGCGGATGTAAGGGCCCTCTATACCATTATTGAACACAATAATGGTATTGAAGCTATAAAATGGATGCTTGATCTGTCAGATTATGATGAAAACCTTAAATTATTTATAGTGGAAGGAATCTGCTTCATTTTAAATAATAATTTTTTTAATTTTAATGGGGCGTTCTACATACAGCGTACCGGGACCGCCATGGGCACGAAATTTGCACCATGCTATGCTAACATCTTCATGGCTTGGTAGGAAGCCCAATGACGGTCCTCGGACCCCCTAGCCCTACGTCACCTTAAGGCATATTTTAGATATATAGATGATGTTTTTATGGTGTGGGAAGGAGATTTTAATTCTTTTAAGAGTTTTATGGATAAATTGAATTCTAATGCATTGAACATTGAACTAACCTATCAAGTTAGTAAAGAAAAGATTGAATTCTTGGACCTGATTATTAGGAATGAGGGGGGAAACCTAACAACAGAAACTTTTAGGAAAAAGACGGACACGAATTCGTTCATCCCGGTCGAAAGTGATCACCACCCTAGGTGATTGAACACTATCCCGATAAGTCAAATGACTAGGATGAAACGAAATTGTACTAAGGAGGAAACATTCCAAGTACAATGTGGGGTGGTAGAGAAACAACTCCTGAGGAAAGGCTATAAAAAAGATACTATAGTGAAAGCCCAGGAACTGTTAAGAGATAGAGATAGAGAAGGACTCCTTAAAGAAAAGAAAAAGAAAAAGAAAAAAGTAAAAGGACCACTGTTTATATCACAGTACAACCAGAATTTCAAGATGAAGGAGAAAGTAATAACAAAATATTGGAATCTCCTTAGAAATGATCCAGACTTGAAAGATATTATCCCTGAAAAACCGAAATTTGTATACAGAAGGGCCCCTAATTTAAGAAACCTATTAGTAAAGAGTTACACGACAGGCGATAATAAGACCCAGTTGATTAAAAGTAAGGGCTTCTACAGATGTGGGGTATGTTCCATCTGTAGAAGGATAACAAATAAGGAGTCTAAGGTGACAGAGTTTACAGGAAATGGGAAAATCCCAAAAATTCAAGAATTCATGACCTGCAATTCCACAAACTGTGTATACTTAGTGGAATGTGACTGTTCTCTGGTGTATATAGGGAGAACCACATGTAAACTGAGAGAGAGATGGAGTGAACACTTGGGTAACATACAGAAAGGGTTTATGAACCATCCACTCTCGGCTCATTTTAGTGTGGTACATCAGGGCAATATTAAAGCAATCAAAAGAATTATTGGTATCAAAAAGGTGGAGGAAAACTGGAGAACCCCGAATGGGAAAAAATTGCTGGCACAGAAAGAAATGGAATTGATTTTTAGAAATAATACCCTGGCTCCTGAAGGTTTAAATAATGCGTTTGAGCTGAAATGGTTTTTAGAATAAGCTGAGGTTTTATGTTTTAGTATTTATTTATCTACGCATATTTATTTATATTTATATATTTTTTAGGATGGAAATGGAGATTACTGACTATTCATAGAACACCAGGAGGAGCACTTAAGCACTTTTCAGACGGCTATATCCACTTTGGCACTTAGTAATATTTAAGGACTATATGGATTCTTGCACACGTTTACTTATAAGGATTCTTGCACACGTTTACCTTTTTGATAAACACTACAAAAGGAAATATTTTAGGATGTATGGAGGAACCATATATGCACTTCTAGTTTTTTATATTTAATACTTTGTCACTTTAAGAAATGTACTATAGAATGGAGGATTTTAGGACCCAGCAAGTAGGTCCGAGTCTGACTACAGATTGCACTTTTGAGCACTTTAGGTTTTTAATATATTATCAACACTAATAAGAATCAGCACCCTAGTATTCCAGTAGGAATTAATAAGAATCAGCACCTTTATTAGTTCTGTATATAATTTATATTAAGCACTTAGCCATGAAGTCCTGCACTTTGTATAGCACACCGTCACTTTAAGAGAAGATTGTATATCCAATAAGCACTAGGACCTAGAAGTCACCCCCATATAGATTTGAAGAGTTTTCCATATGTATTAATATTGGAAGTTAAGTGGTCACAGTGGGTTTATATGCCCCTCCGATGTCCAGATTGATTGACATTTTAAATGTTTTTAATATTTTTAACTTTTGGATATGTGGATATGCTAATCACGTTGTCTATGCCGCCTCTGATGACGTGGTAAGGGATGCGCCGCTACTTATACCGCACCACCACCTCTACCCACACTTACCTTGAAAAAGATACTTACCAGTATTGAAACGCGTTGGATGGGTGTGGGTAGCGGCGATCTCTGAAATATACTATGGCACCATATGAAGTTTGTGAATAGAACTTGTTTTAAATTGATGAAATAAAGAAACAAAACACTGAAGCTGAACTACCAGAGTTTATTGAGGGTTATTTCACAAGAGGAGGAGGAGGTGAGTGGCCTAAGTGGGAGCCCGGGGAACGGGACCCCAGAAAATGGTTAATCTGCACTAGGGCACTGGTGTCCTATCTTCTCTCCATACATATTTTCCCCTTCGGACTTGACCGACCGGTGAGACGAGGAGGAGAGTGAGGAGAGGAGGACTAGGAACCCGGAAGGAGGTTTGGAATCCACTAATTGCCCGAGGAGGATCGTAAGCATCAGAGTTTACTGAGGGCTATACCACAAGAGGAGGAGGAGGTGAGTGACCTAAGCGGGAATCCGGGGAACGGGATCCCAGAAAAGGTTGATCTGCACTAGGGCACTTGTGTCCGATTCTCTCTCCATACATATTCCCCCTTGGGACTCAACCGACCGGTGAGACGAGGAGGAGAGTGAGAAGAGGAGGATCAGGAACCCGGAGGGAGGCCTGGAACCTGCTGACTGCCCGTGGAGGATTCTTTACTATACCCTGAAAAAGAATAGAGTCTGTAAGTAGGCTACTTACCATTGTCTGGATTGTCAATACATCCCCTGGACTGTGATACTTTAGATTGTGACGCAACTTGAATGTCTCCCCCATTGTATATAAGGACAACATAGGAGGGGACAAACTTACTGTTTTTTGTGAAATTGAGGTTACATACTTCACCATATATAGCATCTTTCTCCCTTCATTTATCCTCACGATACTCCATGGGAATCGGTAGGAAAGATTGAATCCAGCATTCCAACTGGGAAACCTACGTGACTTCATCAGAAAAACAGAAGAACAAATAAGACATTGACACTGAAGCAATCTAAGGTCTGTGCATTCTTCTGACCAATTGCATTATCATTACTAGAAGCGCTTCTGACGACTGTGTAATTTTTGTTGTACATTTCACTGCTCTCCATTAGTACACCACTGCATTAGGGTGTCTAAGGGTGAACAGTTTTTTTGGGGTGAGGAGATTGCATCCCTACATCGTGGACTATAGCTGCTCTTATTAGTGGGGCGCAGGTACTATATTTGTACATACACCCTTTCTGCTAACCCTCCCTTCCTCAGAGCCTAACCCTAAAAGTCTCCGGAGAGATTACTCACCTGCGGTCTGCAGCAGGTGGCAGGTGTGAAGGCTCCGGAGGGCAGTGGGTTCCAAAAAGGAATGGGTAAGTATGACGATTGGCACACTTACTAAACTTCTGTAATGAGAGACAGCCGTAAATGAGCTTTTTGCTGTCTCTATTTCTAAAACAGTCATTTATGGCAGGAGCCTGACAACGCTTTCACCCATACCAAATCTTCCTTAAGATGCTTTCCTAGAACTGTGAATATAGAAACATAGAACATAGAAACATAGAAAGTAATAGTACATAAGAGCCACGTGGCTCATCCAGTCTGCACAGTTATTTATTTAAAACTATACTGACCTTAGATACATAGTTTGAGATTTAGGATAGCTTCATATTTATCCCAAACATGTTTTATCTGTTCTAATGTGTTAACCTCAACCTTCTCAGATGGGAGGTTATTCCACTTATCAACCATCTTTCATTGAAGTAATTTTTCCCTATATTT